>PVHX01021263.1:0-30143 GCA_004024805.1 Geosciurus inauris
TATCATCATGGACTTTTTCTGGCCACCTGACCTACAGAGATTTTTCTGCTTCATCTTCTTGATCATTTACCTGGCAACTATCCTAGGGAATATATTCATAATAATGACCACTGGGGTCAGTTCTGCTCTTGCACTCCAATGTATTATTTCCTCACTAACTTGAGTTTCTTGAACATCTTCTACATGTCCACTTATTCTGCAATGAACATTCTACTTGACATTTCTTCTTCCTGGGTTAAATATTTACTAATAAAATTAAGAAATCTACCACATGCCAGGCATTGGTTGAAAGTTACCTCTAGGTTTGATCATGGCCATGACTGCAGGTGAGATTCATCATCCAGAATCTCCAAGGGCCTCAGCTTACCACACACTGCACTTTGTGGGAAGGCAAAACCCAGGCCCCAATAGGCTAATTGGGCTGGTCATATGGTCTGGCCTCTGCACTCAGACTTATGACACCATCATTTCTCTGCAGGATGCCTGGCTGTCCTGAGCTTAAGGTCAATGTTGCCAGGACCTTGGAAATAGGAGGGCTGGGTTGTTGGTTATACTTGTCTTTTAAATAAAGTTGAAGGAAGGAAGGAGGGAGGGAGGGAGGGAGGAAGGGAGGGAGAGAGGGAGGAAGGACGGGGGGAAGTGAGGAAGGACATCCCCTAAGACAGAGGATATCAAGTATTAGCCACTCACTACCTCCTATGAATGCCTTACCCATTCCTATAAACCCATCTGCTTACAGCTCTTAATTTTATATTTCTAGTCTATACATCTCTCTTGAGCTTAAGACTTATAGATTTAAGAGCCAACTTAGTATCTCCTCTTAGATGTCTAATAGGCATCATATATTTACCATGTTAAAAATAAAACTATTGATTCTCCCTGCCCTCTATCTGACCTTCTATTTATCTTTCACCAATTACCAAACCACATTTAAGATTAAGTCTATGACTGGATTCTATATTTCTGAAAATTATCTCATCTACCCCACCACAAACCTGGGCCCACCCACTAACAGTTCTTACTCAGATTCCTACAGTGAGTGGTCTCCATCTGTTTTTTCTGATTCTACTCTTATGTCATTTCAAATCATTTTCTATAAGGTAGCCAAAATGATGTTGAATAGGAAAAATCTAAAAGCATTTTCTCCAAGATCTGGAACCAGATGCAATGTGCATATTCACCACTTTTATTTAACATTACTGGAAGTTTTAGCTGAAAAATTAGATAAGAAAAAGAAATAAAAAGCATACAAATAAGAAGAAAGTAAATAAAAGTATCCCTGTTGGCAGATGATATGACTCTAAAAAACTAAAAACTAAAAAAAACTAGAAAAACCTAAAAACTCTACTAAAAGACTATTAGAACTGATAAACAAATTCAGCAAGGCTACAGGACACAAACTCATCTTACAAAATCAATAGCATTTTTATACAGCAATGAACTTGTTAGGGCTGGGGATATAGCTCAGTTGATACAGTGCTTGCCTGCCATGCACAGGACCGTAGGTTCAATCCCCAACACCACCAAAAATAAATAAATAAATAATAAGCTTGCTGAGAAAAAAATTATAATAGCAATTCCATTCATAATAGCTATAAAAATCAAATAAAATACATGAAAATAAATTTAACCCAGGAAGAGAAAGACTTCTACAGGGAAAATTACAATACTGATTCAAAAATTAAAGCTAGGAGGATCCCAGATGGTGGCCTAGAGGGAGGCTGCATTCTTTCTTGCTCCTTGACCTGTGATTCAAGCAGTGGAAATACTGTTTCTCTGCTAGTTATTAGAGAACCCTGACAGCTGCTCCTGCACAGGTCTCCCAGCCTCAGTGTTTGCACAGGACTCTGGCTGCTCACCCACACAGGCCCCACCCCCATGCAGGATCCCCAGCTTAGTACCCACACACCATGCAGGACCCCTAGTGGTCCACCCATGCAGGACCACTGGCCACAGCTCCCATGTGGACCACCATCTACCAGCATGAGAGTCCCCTTGTTACCTCCATCTTGGGATACTGCTACCACTGCCCTAATCCCTTTACACAGTAGCCTCCACCTGGAGACACAGGACAGGGTCTAGAGACAGCTGTCCACCACAACACTGCATGCCACAGAGCTACATCTCTGAACACATTGCCCAATGCCACTGCCCGGCCTGCCCCAATGCTCCATCTCTGGAAGAAGCTGCCTCCATCTTAGGGCACCTTTGTCGCCATCTTGGATTATTCTTGCTGCTGCCATTGCCATCTTTAGTTGGGGCAACTCCCAGCTTGGGACACCGGCTGGAGTCTAGAAGCAACACCAAGGTACCTACAGTCCTCTAACCACACACCTCCCCCATCCACTAACCCACACAGTGCTTGCAGCTATGTGGCTGGCCCAGCCAGTAGCTCTCAAAGCCTGGTTCTGATATGCCTGATACAGAACAGCTTTCTGCAACAGGCCCACAGGCCCCAGAGCACAGCCCACAAGACATCTGGAGAGAGAGGTTCCAGATTGGGAAGTAGAAAGGGAGAGGGTAAGTGAGATACAATTTGGAGACTGAATTAGAGACCAGGAGTTGTGAGGTCTACAGGCGATATAAGGAGATAAGACCAGGTGCCCATATCATATGAGTGGGCCCCAAAGGAGATCCTTGGGGTGTAGTCTTCCAATGGGGACTGTCTAGTGCTAAACCCCACCTCCAGGAGTTCTGCCTCCAAAACCAGTGCTCCTATCCTAATAACCTTCACCATCCTGAGGGTGGAGTAACCAGCAAGCAACAGACAACTCCACTCACTGTATGAGAAGGGCAGCAGGAAACATACTGAACTCCAACAGAAACAATCCTTTATTTTACCTTGAGTTTTTTTTCTATTATCTTGTTTTTTTCTTTTCTCTGTCTCTCTTTTCCTGCCTTCATATCCCCAACATCTGTAAAACCAAGTATTTTTCATGTATTAGGCTACTGAGGACTGGAATGTCTGAATAGTATATCACGGTTGTGTTGTACATTCTTTTATCTTCTATTTTTACATTTCCTATTTTTCTCAATTTTTATGCTTTTTTTTTGTACTCTATTTTCTTCCCACTTATCTCTTTCTCTCTTTCTCTTGCTATTAGCCAACTTCTTTTGATTCCTCTTTCATGCTTTCTAAGATCTAATAACTCTATATCCTCACTTCCTACCTCCTTAACATCTCATCCTAAACCCCACCCCTGGGTCTTTGTTCACCATCAGAATCTGTAGACCCTTTTGCAAATCTACTGTTTATATTGTAGATAATAATTGAACTGACTATTTCTGTATGTTGTGGCAAAAATGTAAACATCTTATTAGGTGCTATTTGGTTTAAGACTGTATATGATTTGTGTTGGGATCTGTTAATATTGATCTCTCCCTTAAAGGAGAGGTATTGGAATCCTGCAGGGAAACTATAAGCCTACAGGATAAAAACTGTAACACCTTGGCTCCACAGTGCCAGATAGGAATACATGAACAACGTGAAAAAACAAGGGAAGAAATATACCAAACAAATAAAGATACTACATTATTAGAATCTATGGTCAGCACAGCAGAAAATGTCAAAGGAGTTCAGGTTGTACATAATTAAAATGTTCTGTGAATTAAAGGATGATATAAGAGAGAAAACATAGACAGCAAAAGATCATTTTGACAAAGAGCTGCATAGGCAAATACAGAAAGCAAAAGATTACATCAATAAGGAGATAGAGATTCTGGAGGGAAAAAAAGGAATCCTTGAAATAAAAGAAATAATAAAACAAATTAAAAACCCAATAGAAAGCATCACCAACAGATTAGATCACTTGGAAGACAAAACCTCAGATAATGTAGACAAAATATATAATCATGAAAATAGACTTGACTACACATTGAAAATGGTAAGAAATCATGAGAACATCCAAGAATTATGGTATAACATCAAAAGATCAAATTTAAGATTTATTGGGATAGAGGAAGGCATAGAGTTACAAACCAAGGAATGAACAATCTATTCAATGAAATAATATCAGAAAATTTTCCAAACATGAAGAATGAGTTGGAAAATCAAATACAAGAGGCTTATAGGACACCACATGTAAAAATCACAACAGATCTACAACAACACACATTATAATAAAAATGCCTAGCATACGGAATAAGGAGAGAAGTTTAAAACCCACAAGAGAAAGAAATCAGATTATATAGAGGGGAAAACCAATTAGAATCTCTGCAGATTTCTCAACTCAGATACTCAAAGCTAGAAGAGGCTGGAATAACATATACCAAGCATTTAAAGACAATGGAAGCCAACCAAGAATCTTAGATCCAGCAAAATTAAACCTCAGATTTGATGATGAAATAAAAACCTTCCAAGATAAACAAAAGTTAAAAGAATTTACAGCAAATAAGCCTGCACTACAGAATATTCTTGGCAAAATATTTCATGAGGAGGAAATGAAAACCAACAATGAAAATCTGCAAAGGGAGGAACTACACTAAAGGAAAGGCCAATCAAAAGAGAAACCAAGTCAAGCTAAAAACCAAAAATAAACCATAATGTCTGAGCATACAAACCATGTCTCAATAATAACACTGAATGCCAATGGCATAAACTTACCAATTAAAAGACATAGACTGGCAGATTGGATTTAAAAAGGAGGCCCAATAATATGCTTCCTTCAAGAGATTCATCTCACAGAGAAAGACACCCATGGGCTAAAGGTGAAAGGATGGGAAAAAATGTATCACTCACATGGACCAAATAAACAAGCAGGGGTTTCCATCCTCATATCAGATAAAGTGGACTTCAAATCAAAGTTAATGAAAAGGGGTAAAGGATATTTCCTACTACTCAAGGGCATCATACATCAACAAGACATAACAATCATAAATATCTATGGGCTGGGATTAAGGCTCAGTGGTACAGCACTTGCTTCACATGTGTGAAGCACTAGGTTCAATCCTCAGCACCACATATAAATAAAGGCCCATCAACAATTTAAAAATTTTTTTAAATAAATAAATATGTCCCAAACAATGGGGCATCTATGTATATTAAACAAACCCTTCTCAATTTCAAGAATCAAATAGACCACAGCACAATAATACTGGGTGACTTTAACACATCTCTCTCACCACTGGATAGATCTTCCAAACAAAAACTTAACAAAAAAACTATAGAACTCAATAAAACAGTCAATAATTTAGACTTAACAAACATATATAGCATATTCCATCGATCAATGAGTGAATACACTTTTTTTTCAGTAGCAATGCATATTTCTCCAAATTAGATCATGTTATGCCACCAAGCTAGTCTCAACAAATACAAAAAAAAAAAAAATACAGATACTACCCTGTATTCTATCTGACCATAATGAAATGAAATTAGAAATCAATGATAAAATAAAGAATAAAAGCTATACCAACACCTGGAGGTAAAATAATACAATACTGAATGACACATGGATAACAGAAGACATTAAGGAGGAGATTAAAAAAAATTCTTAGAAGTAAAGGAGAACACTGATACAACATATCAAAATCTCTGGGATACCATAAAGGCAGTAATAGGAGGAAAGTTCATTGCATTAAGCTCATGCATTAAAACAATAAAAAGTCAACAATAAACAACCTGACATTACAACTCAAAGCCCTAGAAAAAGAGGAACAAACCAGCACCAAAAGAAGTAGAATACAGGAAATAATAAGAATCAGGACTGAAATCAATAAAATTGAAACAAAAGAAACAATTCAAAACATTGACAAAACAAAAGCTGGTTCTTTGAAAAAATAAATAAAATTGACAAACCCATAGCCACCCTAAAGAAAAGGAGAGAAAAAACCCAAATTACTAAAATTCATGATGAAAAAGGAAATGTCACAACAGATTATGCTGAAATACAGAGGATAATTAGAAACTATTTCAAAATTTATACTCCAGTAAAATAGAGAACCTCAAAGACACTGACAAATTTCTAGAGGCATAGGACCTACCCAAACTGAACCAGATAAACATACACAACTTAAACAGATCAATATCAAGCAAGGTAACAGAAGACACCATCAAAAGCCTACTCCAAGAAAAGCCTGGGACCAGACATATACTCAGCTGAGTTCTACAAGACCTACAAATAAGAATAATTACAATACTCCTCAAACTATTCCATGAAATAGAAAAGGAGGGAACCCTTCCAAACTCATTCTACAAGCCTAGTATCACCCTGATACCAAAACCAGACAGAGACACAACAGAGAAAGAAAATTTCAGACCAATATCCCTCATGAACATAGATGCAAAAATTCTCAATAAAATTTTGGCAAATCACATACAAAAACATACTAAGAAAATAGTGCACCAGGGTTTCATTCCAGGGATGCAAGGCTGGTTAACATATGGAAATCAATAAACATAATCCATCATATCAATAGACTAAAAGATAAGAATCATATGATTTTATCAATTGTCGCAGAGAAAGCATATTACAAAATACAGCACCCTTTTATGTTCAAAACACTAGAAAACTAGGGATAATAGGAACATACCTCAACATTGTAAAAGCTACCTATGCTAAACCCAAGACCAACATCATCCTAATTGGAGAAAAATTAGAAGCATTCCCTCTAAAAATGGGAACAAGACAGAGATGTCCTCTTTCACCACTTCTATTCAACATAGTCCTTGAAACTCTAGCCAGAGCAATTAGACAGATGAAAGAAATTAAAGGGATATGAATAGGAAAAGAAAAACTCAAACTATCATTATCATTGTCATTTTGACAATGACATGATAATATACTTAGAGGATCCAGAAAGTTCCACCAGAAAACTAGAATTAATAAATGAAACTTCTAGAAGACACCATCAAAAACCTAGTCTTCTGGAATTAATAAATAAACTTCTAGAATTAACAAAGTAGCAGGATATAAAGTCAATACCCATAAATCAAATGAATTTCTATACACCAGGGATGAATCTTCTGGAAGAGAAATTAGAAAAACTACTCCATTCATAATAGCCTCAAAAAAATAAAATACTTGGGAATCAATATAACAAGAGAGGTGAAAAGACCTCTACAGTAAAAACTACAGAACATTAGAGAAAGAAATTGAAGAAGACCTTTCAACATGGAAAGATCTCCCATGCTCTTGGATAAGCAGAATCAATATTATCAAAATGGCCATACTACCCAAAGTGCTATACAGATTCAATGCAATTCCAATTAAAATTCCAATGTCATTCCTTACAGAAATAGAAAAAGCAATCATGAAATTCATTTGGAAGAATAAGAGACCCAGAATAGCCAAAGCAATCCTTAGCAAGAAGAGTGAAGCAGGAGGCATCACAATACCAGACCCTAAACTATGCTACAAAGCTATAGTAATAAAAACAGCATAGTATTGAAATAAAAATAGACATGTAGACCAACAACAGTACAGAATAGAAGACAAAGACTAATCCACATAAATACAGTTATCTTATACTAGACAAAGGTGCCAAAAACATACATTGGAGAAAAGGTGACCTTTTCAACTAATGGTACTAGGAAAACTGGAAATCCATATGCAGCAAAATGAAACTAAACCCCTAACTCTCACCCTGCACAAAAATCAAGAACCTAGGAATTAGACCATAGACCCTACACCTAATAGAGGAAAAGGTAGGCCCAAATCTTCATCATGTTGGATTAGGCCCCAACTTCCTTAACAAGACTCCTAAAGCACAAGAAATAAAAGCAAGTATCAATAAATGGGATGGATTCAAACTAAAAGGCTTCTTCTCAGCAAAAGAGACAATCAATGTGGTGAGGACAGAGTCTACATTTTTGGAGCAAATTTTGCCACACACACACATCAGATATAGCACTAATCTCCAGGATATATAAAGAACTCAAAAAACTTAACACCAGAAAAACAACCCAATAATAAATGGGCTAATGACCTGGATAGATACTTCTCAGAAGATATACCATTGATCAACAAATATATTAAATGTTTAACATCTGTAGCAATTAGAGAAATTCAAAACAAAATTGCTCTAAGATTTCATCTTACTCCAGTCAGAATGGCAGTTATTAAGAATACAAGCAACAATAAATGTTGGCGAGGATGTGGGGATACTCATACGTTGCTGGTGGGACTGCAAATTGGTGCAACCAATCTGGAAAGCCGTGTGGAGATTTCTTAGAAAACTTGGAATGGAACCACCATTTGACCAAGCTATCCCACTTCTCGCTGTATACCCTAAAGATTTAAAAACAGCATACTACAGTAAAGCAGCTACTTCAATGTTTTTAACAGCTCAATTCACAATTGCTAAACTGTGGAAGCATCCTAGATGCCCTTTGATAGATGAATGGATGAAGAAACTGTGGTATACATACACAATGGAATATTACTCAGCATTAAAAGAGAATAAAATTATGGCATTTGCAGGTAAATGGATGGAGTTGGAGAATATCATGCTAAGAAAAGTAAGCCAATCCCCAAAACCCAAAGGCTAAATGTTTTCTCTGATTAGTGGATGCTGATACATAATGGGAGTAGGGGTGGGAAGCATGGGAGAAATTGAGGAACTTTGGATAGGGCAAAGAGGAGGGAGGGGAAGGGAAGGGGCATGGGGGCAGGAAAAATGGTGGAATGAGATGGACATCTTTACCTTAGGTACATGTATAAAGACACAAATCATGTGACTCAATCTTGTGTACAACCAGAGAAAAGAAAAATTGTGCTCCATATATGTACTGTGAATTGAAATGCATTCTGCTATTTTTAAAAAATTAAATTAAAAAGAATTGAAGAAGAAACACAAAATAATAATAATGAATGAATGAATGGCCATGTTCATGGATTGGAATAATTAAATTGTTAAAATGTCTTACTACCCAAAGTGGTGTGCAGATTCAATAAAATTCCCATTTAAGTACAAATGACTTCACAGAATTAGAAAAAAATCCTTAAATATATATAGAAGCACAAAAGGTCCTGAATAACAAAAGCAATCTTGAACAAAAAGAACAAATCTATTAACATCACAATCCCTGAGTTCATCCCATACTCCAGAGCTATAGTAACCCAAACAGCATGGTATTGGCATTAAAAAAAAAAAGACCAATGGAACATAATAGAGATCCCAGAAATAAACCCACTCATCTATAGACAACTGATTCATGATAATCGTGCCAAAAGTATACATTGGAGAAAGAATAGTCCCTTCAATACATGATGCTGGGGAAACAGGACATCCACATGTAGAAGGTTGAAACTTGACTACTACTATTCATCCTATACAAGAATCAGCTCAAAGTGCATCAAACATCTAAATATAAGACCTAAAACTATTAAACTACAAGAGAAAAGCATATGGAAAACACTTTAACACATTGGCAATGATCCTTTGGGTAAGACCAGAAAAAGCATAGGCAACAAATTAAAAATTTGACAAGTAAAATTATATTAAACTAAGAAGCTTCTACATGGCAAAGGAAACAATCAACATAGTGAAGCAACAACCTATTGAATGGGAGAAAATATTTGCCCAGTATTCATTTAAAGGATCAATATCCAGATTATATAAGGAACTCAAAAAAAACCAAACAAACAAACAAGCAATCCAACTTTAAAATGGACAAATATTCTGAATAGATATTTCTCAAATTAAGAAATACAAATAACCAATAAATATATAAAAATAATGATCACTATAATTAGCCTCAGGGAAATGCAAATCAAAACCACAGTGAAAGATCATCTCACCATAATTAGAATGGCTATCATTAAAAAGAGAAAAATAAATGCTGATAATGATGTGGGGAAAATACATTTTTGATGTGAATATAAATTATACATTGTTGGTCAGAATATGCATTAGCATAGCCATAATTGAGAATATTATGGAAGTTCTTTGAAAACCTAAAAATAGATCTAGTCTATGATCCAGCTATCCTACCTCTTGGTACATATCAAAAGGAAATTAAATTAACATATCAAAGAGTTATCCCATGTTTATTGAAGAACTATTTACAATAGCCAAGAAGTAAAATCAACCAAAATGCCTTCAATGGATGAGTGAATAAAGATAATGTGGTATATTTACACAATATAATATTATTCAACCACAAAAAAGAATTGAATTCCATCATTCACAGTAAAGTGGATAGCACCAGAGTACAGTACATTAAGTACAATAAGACACAGAAAGACATATGGCACATGTGCTCTTTCATATATGGAAGCTAAAAGGAAAATGTTGATTTCAATGTGGAATAGAGATCACTAGAGGCTGGGAAGTGAAGGTAAGGTGAATAATGGGTACCAAAACAGTTAGATGTGAGGTAAAATAGAAGAAATAAGAAATGGGTAGAAAGAGACATAAAGGAAGGAGAAGAGGGAAAGATTTTAATTCAGAAGTCCTGCATACTTTTCTATGTCTGTCACTCCCCAAGCCAATCTCTCTTCCATGCCTGTTACTTCCAAAATCCTGGAATATCTGTACTATACCTGAGCACTGTTAATTAACCCTTCAAAAAATAGATTAAGTAATGAGAGATACAATATGTTGAGGAATCTATAATTCATAGGACTTTCTAGTACTATCTATTGATCAGATAATGAAGACCACATCAGCCTAAGGATCCTAATAATTACCAGATCACCAAAAATCATCTTGAGATCACCAAACTGATAACATTCCTACATACTTTCCCATACCCAGACTCATCAAGTTTCCTTTAAAAAAAGATCTGGGAACCTCCAAAGCATGTTTCCTACTCTACAGATGGCTCATATACTTCCTTGAATGTGTATTCCTTTCTTTATTCTCAAAGTCATCTCTCTTGAGATTTCCCTTATCCCCTCCTTGAATATGTATCTGTTTTTCTAAATAAACTTCTGTCTATGACTCTGACTGGCACATGGTGAAATCTTTTCTGTCACATCTGCCAAGAACTCTGCTGGTCCTGAATCAAGTTCCCCCTTCTTTCCAGGAATTCCTAGGACACTTCCTCAGAGATACCTCTTCTTCCATGACAGGTAGAAGTAATTAATTCTGGTGTTACACAGCATAGTGGAGTGACTATAGTTCTCTATAATTATATAGTTTATGAAGAGCTAGAAGAGGGAAGCTCAAAGGTTCTAATATAAAGAATGATAAGAAAAGATAAATGCTACTTACCTTTATTTGATTATTACATGTTGTCTACATATATTGAAATATCACAATGTACCCCATAAATACATACCATTACAGTTAATTAATACTTTAAAAATAAAATAACAAAAATTTTAAAAGAAACTATCAACCAGAAATCACATCAATCCTATGCCCATCTACCCAATAAAACACCTCTGTAACATCCCATTTTTCCTAGAACAAAATGAAATATGTATTCCTGGAATTCTTATTCTAGCAATGCATGTATAAGCAGTGTGTAATGATAAATTTTAAAAATTTTAAAAATACAGAAAATAATAATTTTCAGACATTGGACAAAAGGCAGTATAGGATTGTGATTGCCAAGAAAAGAGCAACATATAAAACTAATCCAACCATTCCAAGGCTTTCCCAACAGCAGTGCAGAGAGGGAGAATATTAATGTAATTTTATTCATTTTAAAAGACATAGAAGTATAGAAAGATCAAGAAAACTGAAATTGGTGGAACAGTATAGTCAAGTGAGAAAGTCTTGTATTGAATGAGTTTCAGGAATTTATATAAACATCCCTAAGTCTTTGACTAAATACCATTATACACATATAAAAGGTGAAATCCTCATGAAACTAGGTAAGAATAACTTCTGGGGAAGAACACCAGAGAACTGAAAAGAACTGAAAGCCAAATAATTCCCAGGACCAGTAATCATTCCAATTCAACCATCTGAAGTATAGAGACATTACTGAACACATAAAGCATTCAGTGGAGATGTAAGAATAATCATACCTTATAAGGGTCACTAAATTAGCCATAGGGTAAATAGGCCTCCAGATCGGTATTAAAAATAGGCCTTGAAAGAGCCAGCTATGGTGGTGCACACCTGTAATCCCAGCACTTTGGGAGGCTGAGACAGGAGAATCACAAGTTCAAAGCCATCCTCAGCAACTCAATGATATGCTATCTCTACATAAAACATAAAATAGGGCTGAGAATGTGGCTCAGTGGTCGAGTGTCCCTGAGTTCAATCCCCAGTACCACAAAAAAAAAATGGCATTGAAATAACAGTAAGCATTGAAAGAACCAAATTGATCTACAACTAACTAAACTGATGGACAGAAAAGAAAAAAGAACATATTTCAAAAGAATGCAACAAAGTATAGATTCAAGAACATAAACTTTTATAAATTTTATCATTCAATTAAATTTTTACTACATATAAGAAGGAGGAGGAGAGGCTGGGATTGTGGCTCAGTGGTAGAGAACTTGCCTCGCATGCATGAGGCACTGGGTTCAATCCTCAGCACCACATAAAAATAAATAAAATAAAGATATCGTGTCCATCTACAACTAAAAAAAAAATTTTAAAAAGAAGAAGGAGAAGGAAAATTCAATTTCAGGACAAAAAAAGAGTCAGTTTAAACAGACCCCAAAATGACAGAGATTATATACTTAAGAAATAAAAATATTAACTGTTATTATAAATATGTTCCACGTTTTTAATAATGTAAAAAAATGAACAAAATAATGAAGGTAATAGATGATATAAAAGGACATCCAAAGAAATTTTTTCTAAAGGTGAAAAATACTGTAACTGAAATAAAAATTTTATTGTATGATGCTAATGGCAAATTAAAAATTACAGAAAAAAAGATCAGTAAATTTAAAGATATAGGACCATAAACTATCCAGAATGCAGAGAAAAAGACTGGGGTGGAGGAATAACCAAGCTTTAATCATCTGCAGGACAAAATCAAGTGTCCTAACATAGGTAATTTGAACTTTAGAAAGAGAGGTGAGCTAGAAAGGGAACAGAAAAAAATATTTGAAAAAAATAATGACCATAAAATTTTTTAATTTTATGAGATTATAAACCTAAAGATCTAGGGTCTTGGTGTTTATCCAAGCAGGATGAATGTATTACCACCAGCAGCACTACCAAGATAAATCATAATAAAATTTCTTTTTAAAAAAACTTCTGCTGAGAATTGTGGTGCACACCTATAATCCCAACAACCCAGGAGGCTGAGGCAAAAGCATTGCAAGTTCAAGGCCAGACTCAGCAACTTAGCGAGGCCATAAGCAACTTAGTGAGAACCCTGTCTCAAAATAAAAAAATTAAAGGGCAGTGGCTCAGTTCCTGGTACCAAAACAAAAGAAAAATAAAAAGACTGCTGATAAAGTATTGAAAATAACCTCAGGAAAATATATTATATACAGAGGAACAAGGAAAAGCAATAATTGCAGACTTCTTGAAGAAACTATGCAAACCAGTAGACAATGGAATAATGTCTGCAAAGTTCTAGGGAAAACTTGGCAACCTAGTGAAAATACTCAGTGAAAGTATTTTTCAAGGATGAAGGTTAACACATATTTACTGAAATCACCACTTGGGTGTCTCCCCTAGATTAAAGCTCCTCAAGAGACAGATGCTCCCATATTTATATACGAAGTCCTCAAAAATGGTCATTATTGAACCAAATTACATCCAATTATTCAATCAATGTGTCTTTTTTCCCATATTTCCCCCCATCTTATACTTCTCACCATCTGCAATGTTAGTCATCTTTTTGAAAATCTAAGGGCCTAATCATGACACTTTTCTACCATATTTATTTAGCAGAGATACAAATGTATTTTATGCATTGTATTTTTGATATATCATATATATTGTATATATAAATTATATATGCCTGTTTTAACTATTTTAAAATTTTCTAGTTGCTTTTTAAAGAAAAAGCCATTTTCCATATGAAACCAGTTCAAGAAAACAGTATTGATGCAATAGGCCCTGATGCAACTTTTACAGAACTAAATTCTCAGTTCTCAGTTTAAATGATCAACTTTCTTTTAAAAAAATATTTATTCTAATTAGGTATACATGACAGCAGAATGAATTTTGATTCATTGTACACGAATGGAGAACAACTTTTCATTTCTCTGGTTGTACACGATGTAGAGTCACATCATATGTGCAGACATACATGTACCTAGGACATTGATGTCCAGCTCACGCCACTATCTTTCCTGCCCTTATGTGCCCCCTCCTTCCCTCAAATAATCAACTTTCATCTAATTTCTTTTTAGCATTTCTATGTGTCCAAATTGGTTAATAAATATCTATCTTATCTGCCAACATAATGTAATTGTAATCTTTTTAATTGAAAACAAAATGTTAGTATTTCTTAAGTATTGGTTGTTTTCTCTAGAATTTATAAAAGAATAAGTAGACTTCAACTCTCAGTCTATCACTCTGGTGATCAATAACATAGCTACCAAATGTTTTATGTTATTTACCTCTCAGTTTTTCTTCCCCACCCATCTCCTTTTCAAGGGGAATTCCTTAGTTATTTCCTTAATTAAAATAGCTAGAAATAATTAGCATCTCAAGATAGGATTCTACCTTGCAATAATTATAAAACTATTTGCATTTCTTAGTGAAAGTTTATTAAAAAGCCCATTTAATTCATATTTGCAAGCTAAAGGCCTTTACTAAAAGCCTACTATTATCCTGCTGTATATATTTTCACAAAAATAAATTCTTTATGATTTTACAAATTAGTTAACATAGAAAATCATGAACACACACACAAATTTCTAGAGACCTATGACCTACCCAGATTGAACCAGGAAAATATAGAAAATTTAAACAGATCAATTTCAAGCAATTAAATTAATTGAAGATCCATAAAAAGCTTACCAACAAAGAAAAGCCCAGGGCTAGATGGATTCTAAGTGAAGTTCTACCAGACCTTCAAAAAAGAACTTATACAATAATCCCCAAACTATTCCATGAAATAGAAAAGGAGGGAACCCTTCCACATTAATTCTATGAAGCTAGTATCACCCTGATGCCAAAACCAGACAAAGGCATATTAAGGAAAGAAAACTTCAGGCCAATATGCCTGATGAATATAGATGCAAAACTTCTTAATAAAATACTGGAAAATCACATACAAAAACACATTAAAAAGATAGTGCACCAAGATCAAGTGGGTGTCATTCCAGGAATGCAAGTTTGGTTCAACATATGGGAATCAATAAATGTAATTCACCACATCAGTAGACACAAAAACAAGAATCACATGATTATCTCAATAGATGCAGAAAAAGCAGTTGACAAAATACAGCATCCATTCATGTTCAAAACACTAGGGAAACTAGGGATAATAGGAAAATACCACAAAATTATAAAAGCTATGTGTACATTAAACCCAAAGCTAGCATCATTCTAAATGGAGAAAAACTGAAAGCATTCCCTCTAAAAACTGGAACAAGACAGGGATGCCCTCTTTCACCACTCCTGTTCAACATAGTCCTTAAAACTTTAGCCAAAGCAATTAAGCAAAAGAAATTAAAGGAATACAAATAGTAAAAGAAGAGTTCAAACTACCCCTATTTGCCAATGAGATGATCCTATATTTAGAAGACCCAGAAAACTCCAACAGAAACTTCTAGAACTCATAAATTCAGCAAAGATATAAAATTAACACCTATAAATCAATTACATTCCTATACATCAATGATGAATCAGCTGAAAGAGAAATTAGGAAAACTATCCCATTTACAACAGCCTCACAAAAAAATACTCAGGAATCAATATAACAAAAGAGGTGAAAGACCTCTACAAAGAAAACTACAAACACTAAAGAAAGAAATTGAAGAAGACCTTAAAGAATGGAGAGACCTCCCATGTTCTTCTATAGGTAGAATTAATATTATCAAAATGGCCATACTACCAAAAGCACTATACAGATTTAATGCATTAAAAATAATTATAGTAAAAATAATTTTGGAAAGTTGTAGGCAAAATTAAATGGTTTCTTCATGTAAAATTCCCCCAAAAGGAGCTGTATTGCATTTTCTAAACTTCTGGTTAATAAACATATTTGTGTGTGTGTGTGTGTGTGTGTGTGTGTGTGTGACTAATTTCCTCAGACTAGCATCTTACAGAATCATCTTTGGGAAATGCTGGCCCAAAAGAGGGTTTCTCAAACTTAACTAACACATAACACATACAATATTGACTTAGATTACTCTATTATAAAGTTAAACAGATATATACAATCATAAATTAGGTGCAAATTCCACTCCTTATGTTTATAGATCTTCTATATGCAACTATAAAATCAAATCCCTTAACAAATTAAATATAAGCAAAAGAAAATCCAAATTGATCACATTGAGTTAATGTGACATGTAATAATATTTTGTTTAAGCAAAATCAACAATGCAAAATTTATTGATAAAAATATCTTAACTTAGTTCTGATTTTATGCATAATGAACTTGCTTTTAAATCATTATCATATCATTGTCCATATTTTTCTTTTTTTAAAACAGAACTCATTTATCCAAAGATTTCTTTTTCAATGGATCAGTTAATGCAAATAAAATGCAATGATTTCTAAAAATTCTTTAAAGCAAAAAAGTAACATAACATACATTGATTTATTTTCTACTACTGAACTGTAGTAAGTTGGTATGCACAAAAAATACAAATAAAAAACTTAAAATAATACCATATCAATACTGTACTCAAAGATACCCACAGATTCTTTCAAGTTTGACATTTCTTTTCTTCTCTGTCACGTCATGGTGATGACAATTCTCCCATCACCTACTTTTTTGACCTAGTGCAAAACGTTCATCCATAGATGACTCTAGGATATTATTTTGACTTCACTTGGCAGGAACATGAACATAAACACACATAAATTTGGGTGCCAAAATTGAATGGTCACATTTAGTTTTAAGCTAATTATCCACAATCTAGAAATGTTTATATTATTTTAGAGGTTATTCTAAAATCACTTTTCCAATAGTGGAAAAATAGAGACTAGAAGCTGCTAAAATGCTTGTAATGGTCTTTGTATAGAGAGTTGATTGTCATTTCTCTTCTCTACACAGGGATGAAGAGAAACAGCTCTGCTGAAGTTTCCAGCCCTCCCTCTTCTGTTCTGTGGCTCACTCCCCTCCCCAAAACCAATGGGAAAGAAGTTATCAGTTATTTGCTTTCATTCATAACCATATGCTTTTCCTTCCTTCCTTCCTCCTTCCCTCCCTTTCTTCCTTCCTTCTTTCCTTTCTTTCTTTCCCAGGGATTGAACTCAGGGGCACTCCACCACTGAGCCACATCCCCAGCCCTATTTTGTGCTTTATGTAGAGACAGGGTCTCACTGAGTTGCTTAGCACCTCGCCGTTGCTGAGGCTGGCTTTGAACTCACGATTCTCCTGTCTTGGCTTCCCAAAGTGCTGGGATTACCGGCATGAGCCACCATGCCTGGCCCATATGCTTCTTACATTTGAATTTTTAAGATTTTTTTATTCGTTATTGTGGAAGGAAAGACTTTTCCCCTTAGTAAAAGAATTCCCTAGACTAGAGAAGGAGGCTACATTTGCACCTGGGGGAGATATTTAGAATTTAATATCCTTAGAATTTAAGGTATATCTTGGTCTGAAATCTAATCTAACATTAATCTAATCTTAAACCTAGCCTGCATTCACCAGTTTTGCCAGTGTGATCTGCCACAAGATGCCCTAGTTATTTTTTCACAGTATCCTCTTCTAGCGCTTTCCCTATACCAGAGCTGACTCTGAACTAGGGCTCTCTTCAGGTTTGCTTGTCTACCTCCTGTTTTCCATTTTTTCTGCTAGGTCCCCTCAGTCTTCTTCTTCTTTCCATCCTGCCATCTCTCCACTCAATGTGGAAGAAATTGCTCTAGGACCCTGTTGCTTGAATTTGGAATATCTCTCCAAAAACTTGTGCTTTGAAAGTGTGATTCCCAATGCAGAAAGGTTCAGAGGTAGGGCTTTTAGGCAATGACCTCATCGATTAATTAATCCATTTGCTAGATATTAATTATAGAACTGAAAGAACTTGTGGGTATTAATTATAGGCAGATGGGACGTGGTTAGAGGAATTAGGTCACTGGGACATGTCCTTGGAAACTACATCTTGTCCTTGGCTCCTTGATTTCTCTCTCTGCTTCCCAGCAGCCATGAGTCAAGCAACTTTCCTCCACCACACCCTTCAGCTATAATGTTCTGCCTCACCTCAGGCCCAGAACAAGGGAATCAGCCAACCATGGACTGAACCTCTGAAACCATGAGTCAAAATAAACTTCCTCCTCTAAGTTGTTCTTGTCAGGTATTTTGGTCATGGCAACGAAAAGCTAACACAGACCCATCCGCTTGGGGGCTGGAAGATGGTGGGTTGGCTTGGACAAGAAATCAAAGAAACCTTATCTTAAGAGAAGCTGAACTGCTGAGAAGTAAGATGCATGGCTTTTAAGTACTTGGATGATAATGAAAGAGATTATGATGTTGAAGATTATAAAACACAGAACATGGTCTCCAGGTCTACCCTAATGCTTTTTAGCTATAAAAATGATGAACAACATTGATTTAGCAAAATGAGAATATGACTTAAGGATTCTCACTGGATAGTAACCTCTGTCATTCAACTGAATTTGCTGATCTGAAAAAGCTCTAAATGGCCAATATTCTACGGAAGTCAGACATGAAAGAATTCTTATCTTTTCTTGAGGAGGAGAAAAGAAGGGAAGATGAACATGGTCATAAAGTGGGATCAAGAGCATGCAACTTGCACATTTCCTACCAGGCATGTTCCTAATTCCTTTCTGTATAGAAATGTCATTAATTTTTCCTTCTAATTTTTTTCCTGTTCATTTAACAAACATTTATCGAGCCTCCTTTATGTAACAGGCCTTCTACTAAATGTTTCAAGGTTCAAAGATGAAAATACTTAGTCACTGCCCTCTAGAGACTTTCAGTCTTAGAAGAGGAAACAACCAACTTTAAATAGTAAGTAAACAAATAATTGCAACAAACGATCATTCCCTAACTTGTTCAGGGCTCATACAGCCATCTACATTTCCTTTATTTTTTATTTTCTATTGTAATCTCCACAGAACAGAGCTCACCCTGGCTTGATCCGATTCTGCAGTCCTTGTCTACAGTTTTACAGAGAAGAGCATTCAGCATATATATGTTTGATAATGAAGATGTAAACCATTATACAATGACAACTAATCCATCTATAGATTGCAAGCTCTTTGTGCAAGGGCTGTGTCTAATTGTCCATTTTGTGTAGCAGCTAATCCACTGGGAAAGTGCCTTAAGTACTTTAAAAAAGTATAGGAGCACTCCCCTGCTGCCACCTGGTGCTTTATTTACACTAAGTTATACGCAGAATGGTAGATAATGCAACTGAGAAGCACTTGCCATGTTTAACTATAAAATGAATTCCCATCCCCCCCATAAATGTCAGCATATGTAAATACACTCCACACACATACCTTCCTTCATTGCCTCCACCTCTGCTAGCCCAGAGCAGACGGGTCTTCATGCTTGCTTTATTTCTCACCCATTCAACCTTGATAAAGAACTATGTATGTCCAATTAAGACTAAAGATGTTCTGCTATAGTTTGAATAAATGTCCTCCAAATGTCCATGTATTCAAGGATTGAACTCCAGGGTAGTGTTATTGGGAAGTGGTGGAAACTTTGAGAGGTGGGACCTAGTGTGAGGTCCTTAGATCATTCGGAATGGGCTCTCTCAAAAGGGGCCTGTGGGACTGTGGTCCCCCTCCTCAGTTTCTTTTGCTTCCTAACCACAAGGTGAATAATTTGCTCTGACATATGCTCTGGCCATGATGTGCTACCTTGCCACAGGACCAAAGCAAATGGGGCCAACTTATCATGGATTGGAACCCCCAAAACTGTAAGCCAGAATAAACATTTTGTCTTTAAAAGTTGATTACCTCAGGCATTTTGTTATAGTGATGACAAGCTGACTAACATGGGGACAAAGTTGCAATGATTCAAAAAACTTTCTTCTGGATAATAAAAGCATGTGCTACTGAAGAATTCAACTATACAGTTAAAAGTTAATGAAGCATGAGTTTTTTAGTTGATTGGTCATCAAATATTTTTGAACACTTACAATGCACAAGGCATAATTCAAAGCCCTGAGGAATCATTGGTAAACAACAACAAAAAAATACATATAAAGGAGGTGAGAGGAGTAGGGTTGAATAGATAGGGAAGTTGTACTGTGGCAGTACATTAACTGCTAATGATAGTGAACATTCTTTCATATGTTTGTTGACCAGGGGCAGAAGGAAGAACAAGTTGGCTAAAGCAACGTGGGATGAGTGCAGAGTGAATAGAGAAAGTGGAGGCTGGGGAGGGTGCAGGGATGTTCCAGAAAGCACCTGTTGGTTATAGATTTGATTTGATTCTACAGTCAGCCCTCCTTATTGTGGATTCCACATCCTCAGATTCAACCAACTGCAGATTGAAAATATTCATTTAAAAAAATATTATCTGTACTGAACCTGTATAGTTTTTTTTCTTGTTATTTCCTAAACAACATAGCATAACAATTATTTATGTAGTGTTAAAATGGTAGTAGGTATTATAAGTAATATAGACATGATTTAAAGTATACAGGACAATATGCACAGGCTATGTATAAATACTATACCATTTTATATAAAGAACTTGAGCATCCAGAGATTTTGGTATCTGAAAGAGATCCTGGAACTAATTCCCCATGGATACCAAGAGATGACAATATGCAAAGGCAAAACTACTCTTGGGATTTTTAAAATTTTTAATGGATACATAATAACTGCATATATTTATGGGGTACAGTGTGATAGTTTGATACATGTTTACAATGTGTAATGATCACATCAGGGTAATTAACATTTATTAGGGATAAACATTAGGGATATGCTAATCCTTTCCTACTCACTTCTTTTTTTTTGGTACTGGGGATTAAGCTCAGGGGCACTCGACCACTGAGCTATCCTCAGCCCTATTTTGTGTTGTATTTAGAAACAGTCTCACTGAGTTGCCCAGCGCCTCTCTTTTGCTGAGGCTGGCTTTGAACTCGCAATCCTTCTGCCTTAGCCTCACGAGCCCCTGGGATTACAGGTGTGTGTCACCGTGCCCGGCCCTCACTTCTAACATTTATTATCCCTTTGTGTTGATGACATTCAAAATCCCCTCTTGTAGCTATTTGGAAATTTATGATAAATTTTATTACCTATAGTGAAACTGTTGTACTATGAAACACCAGAATTTATACCTCCTATCTTACTGAAATTTTGTACCTGTTAACCAGCCTCTTTCTTTCCCCCTGCTACACTAACCTTCCAAACCTCTGGTATCTGGCTTATTTCACTTAACACAATGTCCTCCAGTCTCCTCCAAGTTGTCCCAAATGGCAGAATTTCATTCTTTTTTTTATAGCTGAATAATATTTCAATGTGTGTGTATCACAATTTTTCTAAACCATTTATCTATTGATAGACATTTGATTGCCATTTCTTGGCTATTGTGAACAGTGTTGCAATAAACATGGAAGTGCAGATGTCTCTTCAACATACTACTTTCAATCCCTTTGAATATACACCAGTAGTAGAATTGCTCAATCATATGGTAGTTGCATTTCTAGTTTTTTTTTTAACTTTATTTATTTATTTTAGTTGTAGATAGACACACAATATCTTTATTTTTATGTGGTGCATGAGGATCGAACCCATTGCCTCACGTATGCGAGGCAAGCGCTCTACCACTGAGCCACAATCCCAGCCCCAGCATTTCTAGTTTTTTAAGCAACCTGTTGTCTTCCCCAATGTCTATATTAATTTACATTCCCATCAACAGTGTGTAAGCGTTCCCCTTTCTCCGCATACTCAGCAGGATTTGTTATTTTTGTCCTTTGGATAATAGTCTTTTTGACTCAAGTGAGATGGTATCTCAGTGAAAACCACTAGAGGGATTTAAGCAGGGAAGCAACACAATCTGCTCTCCGCTTCCGAATGATCACTCTGGAGGATGTATTGCAAGGGGAAGAGTGGAAGTCCCAGACCAGTTAAAAGGCTCTGCTGGAGGGGCTGGGATTGTAGCTCAGTGGTAGAGCGCTTGCCTCGCATGCGTGAGGCCCTGGGTTCAATCCTCAGCTCCACATACAAAGCAATAAAATAAAGACATTGTGTCTATCTACAACTAAAAAAATATTAAAAAAAAAAAAAAGGCTCTGCTGGAGAGGTGTATGTGGTGATGTGTTGCAGCAGACAGTGGAGATGGAAGAAGTTGTCATCTTTGAGATAAACTGTATTCTGTAGGTAAAGCAAAGGGGTTGACTGAAGACCTACATGTGGGGATATGAGTTGAAAATGGGGGGAGATCAAATAGGACTCCTCCAGAAACAAGATAGACAGTATAACAACACAACAGTATAACAATTATTTATATAATGTTTATATTATATTAGATATTATAAGTAATCTTACCAATTATAAGTAGGCATTGTAAGTAATTAGATATTATAAGTAATCTTGCTAACGTGGGAAGGCTGGGGTGGAGCAAAATATTCGGGAGGAGTGGGGAATCAATTGCTCTATCTGGCCATGTTAGGACTGAGATATCTGTCAATATCCAAGTGGAGAAGACAAGGACATTCTAAATGTGGAGTCACACCTAGAGGTGGAGCTGTCGTGGTCATAAGCATGTGTCTAGCTCACAGGCCATGTTTGTTCACCTTACTCTCCAGATCACATCTTTACTGAATGCCCCTGTCTAGCTCTCAGAAAGGCGTGTCTCTGTTTATAAAAATTGCAAAGTCAAAGACTAGACAGATGAAAATTTGCCACTCTAAAGAATAAAACATGCACAAACATAAGATATGAAACTTGTGAAAGCTCCAATGATGAGTTGGGGGTGCACAGAGGTAAAAGGACCAGGGATATTGCATATATAGCAAAGCCAAGGCTGAACCTAATGCACTGGCCCCTGTCTGGTGTGCCCTCCACACTTCCTGCTGTAGCCAAAATGGCTTTATATGCTCATGGGATGTGAACAAGGTCAGGGATGTGTACATACCATGAATTAAGTCCAAATTTAAATATGTTTTAGGAGTTTTCATCCTTTATCATTCATGGTAAATGAGAATTCTAGGTACAGCACAGAGTAAATGGGACTCAAAGTTTGTCAAACAGTAATTGTGAACTTCTGAGAAGTTCGTTCATGTCTATCTACAAGGCTCCCCTGAGGTGTGTTTATTTTTAATTCTTGGTCAATGAAAGTCAAACAGGCACCTAGGTCTCGAGTGACCTGTGTCTGCATCTGTCCTTTGTGAATAATGGCCACTGAAAGGTAAGGTACCGCTCTGTTCCTGCAAAGCACCACTAGAGGGCTGCAGAGACTAGCAATGGCCCGTGCAGACGGCCCCTGAAACCTGAATGGGCCATCACCTAGTAGTGGTCCAATTCTTCCTTTAGGCTGAGGAAATTGGAGCCTCAGAAGGACTAAGTGGTGCTCCCAAGGCCACCCAACTAGTTAGTGGCAAAGTCAAAATTCCATTAGTTTCTCTTACTCAAAATTCAGTTTGAGGGCCGGGATTATAGTTCATGGGTAAGAGTGCTTGCCTAGCTTGTGCAAGACCCTGGATCTAATGTCTAACACAGCAAACGAAAAAGAAAGAAAAAGATTCTATATGATATCATGAAAAGTACACAGGTTTTAGGGCCAAGAATACCAATTTGCTGTGTCTCATCTTGTGGAGTCAGTCAAATTTCCTAACTTCTCTGAACCTCAGTATCCTCATCTGTTTGGAGAGTGACGAGTGCTTCTGCCATGCCATATATTGTATTCTGCTGGTGAGTTAGCCTCGATAGGGACTTGGCACTTAGTAAACACTCATCAATTGCCCCAACCCTCACCTCTTTCTGTTGAAGCCCTGGTTCCTCTCTGAGAGCTCAACCTCATGAAGCAATTTTCAGAATGAACTCAAATAATCCTATCTGGTTAGACTACTTGGCTACATTTTAAAGTATTCATGAAGGACACTACACATTGCTTTTAAAAACACAACAACAAAAATCATAGGAGATGTATGTATCTTTTATCTGACTAGGAGGCAAGGAAAAGAAAGTGACACTAGATCCTAGGGTTTGGATCCCCAGGATCTCTTCTCATCCACCCCCAAGTCAGTGGATGTTTGCTGAGTGCCATCAAAGGCCAAAGAGGGTGCTGAGCAACATGGGACACACGAATCCTTCCCTCTGCAGTAAACCCCATTCTATGCAAGGCATTGCTCCTGTCACTTTATTTATCTCACCTCATTTACTCCCTCAAGACTGTTGTGAGTCAGGCATCATCAGTGTGATTTCAGAGACAGGGAACCGAGGCTCAAAGAAGTTAAATAACTTGCCCTAGACCTTTCAGAAAATCAGTGCCGGCTATGGGGTTCAGGGCCAGCTCTGCCCGTGCATTCACAGTGCCAGCCCTTCCGACTTCCCTGAAGTGCTCTTCGTACAGGAGAACTGGGAAGTGGCAAGAAAGGAAAGCTATTGGTTCAGAGTGAGCAGCAGCTCCTAACCCAAGGCATGCGACAAGGCTTGTAGAGGAGGCTCAAACGGAGCTGGTGAGAGGTTGGAAAGAGAAAAAATAGATTCCTGGCACATCTATCTGTGGTGAATCTGATCTATTGAAACAAGGCATATTTGGCGGATGAAGTGTTTGCACGCGCGCGTGCACACACACACACACACACACACTTAGGGCTCATTGACTTCTTTAAAAGAATTATTTTTGACTCTGAAAGGAAGCAGGGTCAAACACCGAAGTGAAAAAGGCTGGAGTTATAACATCAGTGTGCCTCACTACCAGCTTGTCCTGGAAATTAATTTCATGTTGAGTTGTTCTATTTAAAAAACCCTGACTGAAGTGTCTCCACAAGGTAAACAACAGGAAAGGCTCCAGGAACTTCCTAAAACATTTAACACAGCCAAAGCCTGGCCTGACCTAATTGGCGCAGAAGTGGGAGGGAGACCAGGGATCCCAGCTCCTTTCTGCCTCCCCCTGCTTGGCACACAGCCATGTAAAGATACCAGTGGCCAGAGCAGCAGCTTCCCTACTGGCCCTCCAAGGTGCTGCCCACCAGCAGGTTAGTCCTTGTGCACATCTTCTGAACAAGAAAGTCCAGATGCTCTTCCAAAGCCGGTCTAGAAATAGCTGGGCACCTGAGTGTAACCCGACACAGGAAATGTCTTTCCATCCAGTACAAAGCACGCTTCTCCAAGGGGCAGAGGAGAGGAAGTCATAATTAGAATCATTCATTCATCCAACAGAACTGAGCCTCCTCCAAAAAGCCAAATGTAGTTCCTGACCCTAGCTGCACATTGCAATCACCTGGGAACTTTTAAAATTACCAACGCACAGCTCCACCCAAAACCAGTTAAATAAGAATATCTGGGAGTGGAGCCCAGGCCTTTGTGTTTTTTAAAAGCTCTCTGGGTGATTCTTATGTGGTTGAGAACCACTGCATTAGATATTATATACAACAAAACAGACCAGGCCTCAAGGAGCTTAGGGTTCTACAGAATCCTACAGTTTGCAACATGTATTTTTCCTGCAGGTGACCTTGATGGGTCTTCACAACCCATCTAAGTGGGTGTTGTTATTGCCCAATTGTACTAATGAATCTTAGAGAAAGTATATGGCTGCCTAAAGTCACACAGCAAGTAAGTAACAGAGTGGGCATAGGAACCAAGCTTTCTGATTCTATGGCTCCTGCTCTCATGTCATAAAGCAACATAATGAGGGACAGGACTCAAAAAGAAACTCAGGATACATCATAATTACACTATGGAAGCACCAAAAGCCAAAAAGAGCTGGGAACAGTGGCATATGCCTATAACCCCATCAATGCTTATAATCCCAGCAACTCTGGAGGCTAAGGCAGGAGGATCTCAAATTCAAGGCCAGCCTTGACAACTTAGCAAGACCCTGTCTCAAAATAAAAATAAAAAGGGCTGAGCGTATGGCTCAGGGGTAGAGGGCCTTTGGGTTCAATCCCTAGTACCCACCCCACACATACACACACACAGCCGAAAGAGTAAATTGGCGGAGTGGCCTAGGCGGATCCACCTGCCACAACTAATGTCCACCAACCAGCTAACATGCATCATTCTGCCTAAAACCGCACCTGTGTTGATGCACTGACTTGTTTATTTAACTGTTCTCATTAAGGATTTTCTAAGCAACAGAACCTTGTGGCCAGAATAGTAAGTAGATACTTGAAAGATCACCTTGCTGGGCTCAACAATTGGTCTTGGGATATGTTAACAACCTCTAAGAAGAATATAATTTATTGCACAAATTCTTAGGCTGGATAGTTAGCATTAGCATGTCGGCTATTTACTGGCCATTAATTAATGGTCAATAGGTGTTGGAGGGGCAGCCTGTGTTAATAAAAGAAAAAGAAGGAAGAAAAAAAAAGGGAGACAGGTGCAGCATGTGGCCACACAGTGGGCCAAGACTCAGGCTTTGAAATCGAATTCCCCTCTGGGTGGCTGTTCAGCCTTTTGTAAACCTTTGCTTCTTTAGATTACATAGACAGTTTGGCCTACACTGGAGCAGGCTGTAGCATTCTCAAAGCTGTCTCAGAGATATTTAGTCTAGTTCCCAAGTGCTGGTCCTTTGGGAAGTAGAAATTAGTCTTCATAAACAATTCACTAATCCCTGCCCTTTCCCCCTTCAGCAACTTTGGCCTGAGCCTTTCTCCGTCTGTTCTTCTGACCCCTCTTGTTTGTCTCTCCTGGTGTTTGTCACAGAGCAGTTTGCCTGGTTACCACTTGGTAATCACCAATAAAATGCAAACCTCCCGTTCTGCAGATGAAGAGTAACCTAGCCAAAAGCACATAGAAAGTAGCAGAGCTAGGACAAGCCCAGCCTCCTGGTCCCACCCCAGTGGTGTCAGATCCCATTCAACCAGTACTGCAAAGCTTTTACAAGGGTAGATTCCATTCCAAATGCTAACTAGACCAATTCACATTTCCTAGATTCATTTTAGTGGCCTTTGGGCATGGCTCCAATCTTGGACAAAACCATATGAAAGCAAAGATAGTCTTGCCTCCCCTTACCTCTTTCAGATCAAGAAAAAAGAACTTAGATGTGTTAATAATATCCATGACTAACACCTTGACCTATGGAAAATTCATATTTGTTTTTTAAAAGAGGACCCACCAAGAATCCAAAGAAATGTCTCTAATAATAGCAATTTTGGTCTATGATATCTGGATGCAGCTGGCTGCCTTGGTTCGATAACAGTCATAGTAGAAATAGAAATAATTCACCAACAATTTACTGAGCACCCAATGTGTCCCAGGTGATATAAAACATACTTTGTGTATCATTTAATGCCCATGTGATGAGGTCCTGTTTTCTCCTTACGCAGATGAGGAAACATTCTGAGTGGGTAGCAACTTACTCAAGCTCACATAGTAAGTACCTGAGACAGGGTTAAGCATGTCTGTTCAAAAGACTTTGTGCTACATATATAAAACTCTTGTGCCTTCTCTCTGAGCTGAAGCTTTATCTCAACAAATATCCAGAAACTGTGGACGTGGCAGGGACTGCTCACAGATCCAAGGATGTACAAGGGAGAGAAGTACCAGCCCCCATGGGCTGAGCATGCTGCAGTTACCTTCCTATGGTTCTCCCACCCCCTTTCCACCCTACCCTTGTTGGACCATTCGTCTTCTTGTTAGTCATAGACCCTGGAGGCTGTGCAGGAAACATGCAGTTTGAGCACAGCCTGGCCCAACTCTGGAACGGAGCCTGATGCCTGTGACATTCATCAACTGGTTAATTTCAGAAAGGCATCCATTTGCACCAGCTGCTTAAAAAGCTCTCTGCCCTCAGGAGATGCTCAGCCAATCACAAGGCAAAGGCAGGGAGTTTTTCTGGAAACCATATTCAACCGGGTGTCTGTCTACTGCTTGGTTGCTTGTGTAATTTCAGTTAAGCTCAGGAGAGCAGAGTGTAGAGTTAAAATGAATGATCTTATTTCCTTTAGATGATTATTCTTATATTTATGGCTCACATTTGTCCTTAATACACAAGTGCCCTATTAACCTATCATGATGATGATGTTCAGGATGAAAATGACAGCTGTTGCTCTTTACATGGGGAGAGATGTGTGGTTGTTTCTAGCAGATTTTGTCCAGGCGGCCGCATCTTATATGTGTGTGTGTATGTATGTGTTTGGAGAGAGGAGAGGGAAAATCACCACAGGTCCACAGTCTGCTACTGGACCCCATCAGTTTGGATCCAAGCTTCAAGAGAGAAATGGCTTTGAGAAATGATTGGTAAATCAGAATGCACACACATTCCTGCAGAAAAAGAAAGATTCCTCACCAGTTCTCAGAACTGATGTTGAGGAATGGAACACTTCCTCCCACTTACCAGGTCCCCTCAGGAAACCAAATGCCTGTGATCATAGATCTGGAATAAAGGGTATGGGATGTTCTCAAGAACAATTCCACCTGCCTGAAGAAAAGCAGTATGACCATTTCCATCAGTGCATTAAGTGGATCTGACAGAATGTCACTCCTTTTTATGATAAAAGCTAGGAATGCAAGGGATTTCTTTATTCTGATATTCAGTACCCACAAATAAATTAGAGCTAGTGCCATATGAAATGGAGAAAGGCTGAATGTTATCACTTCTGTTCAACATTATGCTGGCCCATATGATATAGCACCATAATATAAGAAAAATAAATAAAAAATATTACAACTGAAAATGAAAAAAATAAAACTGTGAATATTTACAGGTGACGTGATTGTATATACTGACTCTCTACAGCCCCTCCTCCACAGACAATACTTAGCATTGCCTTTCAGTGCACCAGGCACTGGAGAGGTCCTTGCAAAAACCCCGTGAGATGGCACTGGTTTTCATCTTCATTTTACTGGTGGTGAAGCGGAAGCTTAGAGAGGACAGTTCACTCGTTCAAATGCAGGTACATCTACTACAAAGCTGACACCCTCAAGCACCTCCTTCATCCTGTCTCTACGTTCAGAGCTAAACAAGCAGCTGGCATTATCTGTCCATACTCAGACCACCTTCTGTCCTCTGTAGTACTGGATGTTACTAATATTTGCTTACATGTTCTTTTTCAGGGTCTCTATGTAAACCAGCAGTCTGTCTGTGCTTGACAGTTTCTATTTTTGTTTTAAACTTAGTGGTTTATTAGAGATAAGAATTAAAAATAAGTTCAGGAAAAAAGTATATACATATAATAGTAGAAAGAAGTTGAGAGTGAGGGTAAAGTGTCAAGTAGAAGGAAGGACACAAATGTGCAAATGCTACCTTCATTCATTCAACAACAAGCATGTGAATACCTAAGGTGTACCAGCAGCTAAGGGCTTAGAGATAAAGATGACGGATGAAGAGGATGGGCTATACCCTCAACAATGCAGTAGTGAGGCTGGGGGAGCAGTTATAACCCAATGCTCAGGGTATTTTAGAAGCAAAGGAAGATACTTAAACTAATCTGTAAGAGTTGACCTGTCAACCCTTGAATAGAGAAGGGAAGCTGGGAAGACTCCACAGTATTTTTTAAAACTTATACATACCTTCTATCAGCTCATTAATAGCAGCGTAAGATCAATTGAAGAAGTTCATTTTTTTTCCTCAAAAATTGCATTTTAATACGTTATCAAACATAACAGAAAAAAACAAATTTTCAGAAGCTGTACACACTGTTCACTGAAAACATTTGTTGAGGCAAATAGAAAAAATTGTTACAATCATAATTTTTCTAACTTTGCACAAAATTATAAGCAGATTAAATTCTTCATATTAAACACCTTTATACGCACTTTCAATGAACAGTATATATATATATATTTTTTTTTTATCAACCATCTTTACTATACCCATTCCCCTTTCCTGCCCCCCGCCTCCCCCATGTCGCGTCCAGTGTTCCTCTATTTCTCTTATGTTTCCCATTCCCACCTCCCTTATTCATCAGCATCCACTAATCAGAGAGACCATTCGGCATTTGGTTTTTAGGGATTGGCTTACTTCACTTAGCATAATGCTTTCCAGTTCCATCCATTTGCCTGCAAATGCCATAATTTTATTCTCTTTTATTGCTGAATAATATTCCATTGTGTATATGTAC
>PVHX01021264.1:0-30152 GCA_004024805.1 Geosciurus inauris
CAAACATCCACCTCAGCAAAAAGTTCTTCCTGACCACTCGAGCCAGGGAGCGGTCAGACACATTCATCAACCTCCGGGAAGTGCTCAACCGCTTCAAGCTGCCCCCAGGAGAGTACATCCTGGTGCCCTCCACCTTCGAACCCAACAAGGATGGGGATTTCTGCGTCCGGGTCTTTTCTGAGAAGAAAGCTGACTACCAGTAGGTGGCTTGGTCCCTTCCTGGTGCCCACCCCTTCCTGTTCCAAGTCCCTGGTCTCTTTTTTGCTGCTCTGAATGCTGGTGTCTCTTTCTATAAACTGTAGGGATTGACATACTGAAGAATTTTTAGTGTTCTACTCAGGTAAGCAAAGGAAAAAAAGCTCCTTAGACGATTAGACTATTTTGCATTGGAAAGAAGTGATTGGAGAGTGACTTACAGAATCTAACTTCACAATTGTCTTTCCGAATTATCTAGTTGTCACTTTCATCTTAAGGGTTTATATTAAACTACCTGTGAGTCCACACCCTTTACTTGGAGAAAGATGGGCAGTGTTGGCACAATCCTTGCTTCTCCAGGCACCTGGCTCAGGAGAACCACCAAGGTGTAGGTGACAATCTCCACGGTCCCCATCTCCAGAACTTCTCCCCACTATAGTCAACAGGTCTCCAGGCCCTCCCCTGCCTCTTCAGGCCCCAGCTCTTAGGAACCCTTTTTGGTTGGTATCATAGTTTCCTGCCATTGTTCATGTGGCCTCAATTCACAGTGGCTTCTGCCACTTTGGCCACTGTCTCAACCATTTATATTCGGTTGGGCACTTGATTGGCAGAGGACAGAATCAACCTGGGGCTATTTAAATAAAAGGAAGTTCACTGAAATGCCATAGGGGACTCCAGCACTGACAGGAGGCTGGGGGACATACTGGGAAGAGCATCAGCCAAGGGTGTGCTGAGTGACCCCTCTGACCTTGTGCCCAGGGTCCAGAGACCCGAAAGAGTGCATCCAACAGGCTAGGCTCCCCTCAGCCACCTGGCCAGCTGCCTATAGAGGGAGGAGGAGCAGTGGGAGGGAGGACGGGGAACTACCTTTGCTCCAAGACAACACTGGACAGAAAAATAATTTCCCATGAGAAAGGGAAAGAAAACAATGCTGGACAGCTGCAAACTAATAAATGCCACTAGAGCATGGCTGCAGCTCCCCTGCCACTAATGGGCTCTCTTCTTTTGCCAATGCTTTTCATGGGGAAAGGACCTTTCCTCTCAGCTCAGGATCCTTGGAGGAAGCTCTGTGTGTTCGACTTAGTCTCCACTTACAAGGAAATGGAGACATGGCCAGTATCATTAGTTGGTATCATGACCCTGTTCTTTGTCAAGCACTGTCCCTCCCTGCCAACCACAAGCCACTTTCCTCAGCTTCTCCAGGGTGAGCTACATACTCCGCAAAGCTATCTGACTGCCCTGTTCCAGAATATCAATCCTGTTCCTGACCACAGCTACAGCAAGTCCCCTTATCCTTTTTTTCTACAAGGCATTGACCCTGCACACACGACTCTTCAGGGGCCTAGCCTAAGATCCCAGGGGCCTAAGGAAGACCCTTCTACTCTCTCCATAGTGCAGAAGGACCTGGCTCTGTACACAGGGACTGTGCACGGGACAAACTAACCACTTCCCAGGCTGCAGTTTAAATTACACACAGCCATCACACCAGCCCCTCCTTGACCTGAAGCTTAACATTTAGACCGTGTTGTACAAGGCTCAGTACAAGGGCCTGACAATAACAGAGGATTTCAATGAGAACTTAAAAGCTGTCCTTAAGGCCAGGAGCTGAGTGAGTTACCTAGAGTCCCAGATGTCCCCTTGATGGGAAGCCAGTGCTATTTGGTAAAGAACCAAACCTGACAGATCATTTCTGCCTCAGTTTCTGCTACTTAGGGGAGATGTTATCACAGAAACCTGGGACACAAAGAAATTCCCCCACCCACTTTATGCTGGATTTAAATGTTGAACTTCCATTGTAGCAATGATTTCTGCAGCACTTTTGGTTCCCTGCCTTCCAGTAATACATAATTTCCTTCTATTTCTAGAGTTGTTGATGATGAAATCGAGGCCAACCTTGAAGAGGTACTTGTAATTTTTCAATTCTTCCTACTCCATCCTGGATATCCAGAGAACAGAGGAGAAAAATAATGGCAAGGGTTTGGGAGGCACTTTGGACTTTGTGAACACAGGTTGAAACCAAGGATAACGGCCCTGTACTGGGAATCTGAGTCCACTTTCTGAGCCAGTCATGGCCGCACTGGGGATCCGGGCCAGTCAGTCCCGTGCTTGCTAGTGGGGAGTTCACCCATGTGCGTGAAGAGAGTGATGTGGTGAAGGATAACACACCAGGGCTGCACTGAGAAGGAACGGGCTCTTGTCACCTGCCTTGCTGGGCCTCACTTTTCTCATTTATAAAATGGGATGCACAGATGATAAGATTACTCAGGCTCCCACATTCTTAGACAATAACGTGATTCAGTGGTAAATTCTGGAGGGTTTTTAAGGATATAACTTGGGAATTTCAAAAAAGGCAGAACTTTAACAAATCCAAGTGGAGGAAGAACATCACAGAGGAAGGGGTTCTTTTCCCTCTCCCTGAGGGTCTGATATGGCTGTATAATTCCTTCAGTTGCTGAAGCCCAATGCTTGTCTTACCTGGGGGAAAATTGAACACTTTTGAAGGGCCACTAAGACAATGGTCACTAGCCATTGCTGAAATCCTTCTGGAACATTCCAGTCAGTCCTTATAATTCCAAGGCTCTTTAAAGAAGATTATAAAAGGCCACTTGGGTTGGATATTAAAGCTACCTGTATGAGAATTAAAGTGTAGCTCCTTCCACATAGTTTATGTTCCCCTCACATGTATTTTCACTAGAAAAAATTTTACTAGTTCTTCACACTGTCTTTATCACAATCCCAACACCCTTAGAATTTGGGCCCACTAGAAAGGAAGAGAAGCAGAAGGGGGAGTGGGTGTCGTGCTGTCATTCTCGGCTCTGATCCATGGTTTCCATTTGTGCCTCACGTTCCAGATTGATGTCAGTGAGGAGGACATTGATGATGGATTCAGGAGGCTGTTTACTCAGTTGGCAGGGGAGGTAGGTGTTGCCTGAACTCTGTCCTCAAGGAGATACCAGTTTAAAGGGAGATAGAAAACAAACTGAACAAAAGCCAAGAATAATTGTAAATGTAACTGGATTTCAGCTCACACCTCTTGCCCACGTCCTCCCCAAGACCTCTCTTTGCATGCTGCCCTGCCTGGGGCCTCCATTCTTTTTTTGGTACCGGAGATTGAACTCAGGGGTACTCGACCACTGAGCCACATCCCCAGCCCTATTTTGTGTTGTATGTAGAGACAGGGTCTCACTGAGTTGCTTAGTGGCTCGACATTGCTGAGGCTGACCTTGAACTTGCGATTCTCTTGTCTCAGCCTCCCAAAGTGCTGGGATTACAGCGTGTGCCACCACGCTCAGGGCCTCCAGTCTTGTGGTCAACTTTCCTCTATGTTTGTCTTTCCTTAGGATTCCTAAATTCACCTTGAAGTTCTTTTATTTTCTTTGTTCTCTGCCAACTGAAGCATGAAATTCAGCCCCTTATCCTTGATTTGTTTAAAAAAAAAGTATCACTATTTGGGGGACGTGGAAGGGTTTCAAGTCTCAAGGATAAAAGCAACTTACAACAGAGGTTTAGACTTCCTGTTCTTAAAATAATTCCCCAGGGACTGGGGTTGTGGTTCAGTGGTAGAGCACTTGCCTGGCACGTGTGAGGCACTGGGTTCAATCCTCAGAACCACATAAAAATAAAGAAATAAAATAAAGGCATTGTGTCTGTCTTAAAACAATAAAAGTAAAGAAAAGAATTCCCCAGCCATGTAGGCCCACTATAAAGTTATTCAACCCTCTTTCTTCCCAGCAACTCCCCAAAAATTCTTTCCATTATGTGAAGGAATTCAGCTCACTCCAGCATTCACCATTAAGCTCATCTAGTCCCCCTCTACTTAACCAAAGACTCATTAAAGTCCTAAAAACTACCATCTGTCCCATGTCCCCACTTCCAGCCCCTCCCTCCGGGTTTCTCAAGGAAAGGGGCATTAGATTTATTTCCCCACTGACTGAAGCACACACATACACACCTGACACGTGAGCAGGCAATCTTGGTTTTAGGCGTAGGACTCGTCCCTCAGTGACAAGTATGCCTGACAATATGCCTGAGTGAACAGAGGCACCTGAACCACGTCTGGGGAGCCATAGAGGAGGCACCAGTTCTTGGAGACTGTGTTACAGCAAGCCTAAGGTTTGAGTTTTAAAGCATGAACAAGGCAGGCTGGAAAGGAAGAAATAGTGTGCAAGATCTAGGTCAAAAAAGACCAGGAACATATCTCCTATGGCAAAGAAATGGTGATCTGGAATGTGTTGTATAATAAACACCATCCAAAACAGGCTGGGCAGCTACTCAGTGTGGACTGGGAATGCAGCATAGCCTTACCTGGGACTGTTAGACATGCAAACGAGACCTGTCCAATGTGTCACTTACACCTTGCTATACTGTGCTTCACTCAGCTCCCACCGGGAGCCAATAACATGCTCTGGTCACATGTCCACAGGATGCAGAGATCTCTGCCTTTGAACTACAGACCATCCTGAGAAGAGTTCTGGCAAAGCGTAAGTGTCCTCTCCTTACAAACCCCTCATCTTCTCCTTCCCCTGTGAATGCAAGAGACACAGGAATCCTCTCATCCACACAGTGGCAGCTCTGGCTAAAGCATCCATCTCTATTCCTGTGGAAACATTGTTACCATTCCCACCACCACCACCAAAGAATTGAATGGAGGAAGATTTGAGTGAAGTGATTAAAAAAAGAACAAAGGTTTCCAGGGTCTAGAGATCAAAGATGAAACCTAACATTTCCTCTGTGTACTAGTTCTGTGATCTCAACCAAGTTATAGCCCAAGTTATAGCGCCTCTCTGATTCTCCTTTCCTTATCTGCAAAATAGACACATTACAACTCGCCTCTTACAAGTAAGTGGTCTTGCATGAGGTAACATGTAGAAACTGCCAGCACTCCATAGATGGTAGCTGTTATCTAGCTTTTTCGGTAAGAAAAAGCTAAGTCAGCCCAGAGAGTGGGAAACAGAAAGCATTCCTGAGTTTCAGAATTCTCTGGTTGCATTTAGTGAGGAATCATTGGTATAATAATGACATCTCATTGATAGGCTAGAATGGAAAAATAAATGGGCCATCTTATATTCAAGTTAAGGGAAATGGACTATAAAGTCTCATCTCTCATTTTGTATTTAAATGAGCTTCATCTAACCAGTTCCTTACTGGGAGAAACGTCACTTCATTTGAGTCTGTGGGCCAACCAAATGACTTCAAGACTCTGGAAATACCAGCTGTCAGCCTAGGCTAGAGGGATTCCATAAAGAATGAAAGACTTAAATTAGAGACAAGAATAAGGTAGAGTTGTGGTTTTGCAAACCTTTTCAGCTTATTATTATTTCTTAGGGAAAAAAAATAATCCAAGGGTTGATTGTTCAGCTCCCCCAACTATTGATCACCAATGGGGAAGAGGAAGAAATACACATATCCCACCCTGTCAAGTTATTCCCCACCCTGTCAAATTATTAAGAATCATGCTGTTTTCGATACAATAGCAATCCAGACAGCAGGGTGTCATACAATTTCAGAAGTTATAAATCTGGATCAAAAATGAATGCGTATATTATCATATCCTGAACATCACCCTATGAATCATATCCAGACATCTCATGGACTTGAAAGGCCATCATTCCCTCTGACAGCGGACTAGATGGCCTCTTGCCCAACCCCATAAAATCAAAGTAAATCCTCCTTTTAGAGCCAGAGAAGGGTCCAGGGCCAGCTGGTCTTCTGTCCCAATGTGTATGCACCTCATAGAGTCCATATAAAATGGTCCCTGCCCTGTGTCCCCTGAACAAAAGGCCATTTTAGAGCATCTGTGATGCAGAGTGCTCACCCAGGAGAGTTGGGTGACCAGTACAGGGCTTCTTACGGCTGGTCCCAGCCGATAGCCGCCCTCCTCCAATTTAGGGGGAAGACAAGAAGATGTGTTTATTCTTGAGGTTGCCAGGCACAAGTGAGGTCACAGGGCTCTTCAGCTGTGTGGCTGTCACAAGCCTGAGGACACTGAAGCCTCATTGTGTCTGCACAGATGGAAGGTGGGGAGGGATCAGGCCATGCTTGGTTCAGCCTGCTCCTGGCTAGGGAGCAGCATTTGCTTCACACATGCCTCTGAGCTCAGGTCCCTCCCGCTGCCTGCCTGGGGACTCCAGCCTTGTGCCCATACCCAAGAAGAGGATGGTGCCAGGAGTGGACATATCAAGACAGGTTAGGTTTCTGACATTTTACAAGGATACAATCCAGAGGTTTCTCCTCATGAAGTCTGTGAGGAACCAGAGTCGTATTTGTGGCAAGGGTCTCATACCACTGTCCATCACCAGTGGGATAGGACTCCCCTAGTAGGGTACAGCAGCTCCTGAACAGCTTCCAGGTCCTCAGGTTTCTCAGTCACCTGGGGACACAGACACTCCATACATAGCCTTCATACAAATGAAGCAAACTTCTTCCTCTGGAGGTCATAGCCTATAGCAAACACACATGCCCTCTGGGTTTTTGGTTTTTTTCCCTGGCCAGCAACCACAGGGGGATTTCCATCTGTGTGCACTTAAAGATCCAATCATTTATGCTTCTTTTACTTATTTAAAAAGCACTTGAGCCAGGCACCTGTAGTCTCAGCTATTTGGGAGCCTGAGGCAAGAGGATCACTTGGGTCCAGACCTTGTCTCAAACAAATAAAAATCAAAATAACAAGCACCTGTTAAAACACCATTTGCTCACAGTAAATATACAGAGAAGTCTGCAGAAAAATGTAGCACAATCTCTGTACTTTACCAGTATGGCAGCCACAAGCCACATGTGGCCTTATGGAGTAATTTGAATGGCTATTGTAGCAGGGGCCACAGAGAAAGGACTATTTCATTTTTGTGGAAAGTTCTGTTGGACAGTGCTGCTCTAGGTTTTCCTGTCATGCTCATTTTGTCTTTTTAGGTCAAGATATCAAGTCAGATGGCTTCAGCATCGAGACCTGCAAAATCATGGTTGACATGTTGGATGTATCCTTTAAAGTGCTCCAGAAAACAGAGACCGGGAGTTAAAAATCTCATTCCAGAGATGTTCCAATGCATTGCCTTCTCCCCATGCAAAATGGCCAGTTGCACCCTCCCAACCGGGGTGGCTACAGTGGGACCATCATCAGCACTGAGCTGCCTTCCTCGGGAGCCATGAGGAACCCTAGATGAAGGAAACTGAAGTGCCTCCCTTGCCCACCTCCATAGGCTCAGAGTATGGTCAGCCAGCCTGGTCCTGGGGCTGCTACAGAAATCGTAACAGTACATCTGCCATACTCTGCCCAGAGCAGCCTGGGTTGTTTCCCATGTGACAGCATTTCCACTACTTCTCCTAGGAAAATGGTCACTAATCCATAATATTTCTGATATGAATCTATTTTCTTTGGTCAAGATTTTCTTCTAGATCAGTAGATGAGGCCCACCTCCATAAGCATTCTCCTTCCCCTTTGCTCTAGTTCCTTCCTAGGCCACCCACATGTCCGGTAGCAGGCTAATGCGGTTTCCCACTTCTTTCTGAGCTTAGTGAGAATGATGGTGAAGTTCTGTGACATTTTTTCTAGTACAATCATGGTGTGCACCCACTATGCCATGTACTCCCTCTCAAGGGGCCTCTTAGAAATACTTCAAATAATGCTCAAAAAAAAAAATGACAAAGGTTCAGCCATCTAAATCTATCTACATATCATTCAATGGCTTATTTATAGCAGAATCTGGGGCTACCATAGCACCACCAGGTGAAAAGAGCAATTAGAGTCACCAGGAGCTGGGAGGTTTTTATCTTGCCCTTGCTCCAACCCTTTACATGGAGGGTTGGCAATGTGAAAAGCAGGAGAGGGGCCCTTCTGCAAAACCTCTTTGTGCACGTGCTGTGATGACCAGAAGATCTAGATGGGAGGACAAACCAGGTAACACGATGCTCAAATGACAGCAGACTCCAGGAGCTTTCCTTGACTAAAGGCAGTCGGACGGGAGTGGCAAGCTGGGGCTGAAGGAGTTCTACATTCTCTGGACAAAGATTCAGAAATACCAAGTATGATCCCACAAGGGCTTTGGGAGGCAGGAGGATCTGTGTCAGGGTTCACTCTAGGCATATACTTTAAGATATAGCAACTCTTTTGTTTTGTTTGTTTATTTTTGTGGATGCAGCAACTCCTTTGGAGGGTAGAGGAACATGTCCAAGGGGTTGAGCCTTTATGCATATGGAGGTCAGGAGGAGTAAAGACTGGGCTGGGCAAATGCAAAAACAACAAATAAAACAAGGACTTTGCAAACTAAGTGGTCTATTCTAGCCTTTACAGGATTAGTGACAAGAAATGGAGTAGCCTAAAAGCCATTATCAAGTTTCCCGTAAAGGCTGTGTGGCCCTTTGTAGTTAGGATTTATGTCAGCTTGAATACAAAAACTGCATGAGACAATGACATGTGCCCATGATAATTGGCTAGCCAATTTGATGTGCATATCCATAAACCTGCTCACAGAGAGAGGCAAAATACTATTAGCTATTTAAGGTATAAACATGGACAGTTCTAGCAAGGCCAAACTAGAGGCTAAAAACTTCCTCCCACTGTGTACATACTGCAGACATAATCTGCCACCTGTTTTGTTTCGAGTCATGGTTTTTATAACTATTTTCCTTCTTTTAGAAAATTTACCGGGAAATCGATGTTGACAGGTCTGGTACCATGAATTCCTATGAGATGCGGAAAGCACTAGAAGAAGCAGGTAACACTTCACAATCTCTCTCTTTCCCTTTGTTTTCTCCATCCTGAACATCTATATATTCTATGCCATGCAATATAAAGCATGGCTGGTGAGTTACGACAAAGCAGGTGCAGGTCTAATACAAATTATCCTTTTCATTCTCCTCTTAAAGACTATCTGGTCAAATTAAATGCAGTCCCAGAGGCTCTTCCTTCAATGCCTTCCTGAATCCAGGTTTCCTTCAAAGCAGCCTGGCAGGGCAAACAGGCAGGGCTAGTTCTCAACTGACTTGCCCTCATGCTCCTCCTTCCTGGGTAGAATTGGTTAGGCAGAAATGAATGTCTCAGCTCAACCCTTCCAAGAAGTCCCTAGTAGATTAGACATCAATAAATAGCACATAAGCTGGGGTAGACCAGCTGAGTGGGAAACTGGCATGCTTTTGGGACAAACATGACAACAAGAGGCTGTGCATTCTGTTAGCTGTGTTATAAGGGTCCAGGAGAGACTCCAAAGAACAGTGGTATAAACAAGATATACCTTTCTCCTTAAGCAGTCCAAGGCTGGGATGGTGCCTTCTACTGTTAAGGTCCTAGGCTTCTCCTATCATGTTGCTTCACTAGCCACTAAGGCTACAGGACAACTTGCTACCACAACCACAAGCCATAAACAGCTTGGCAGAAGAACGCTGTACCTTTAAGGGCACACCCATCACTTCTGCTTACACATCCTATTGGCTAGAACTTAGTCACAAGGAAAGCTGGGAAATGCAGTCTTAGTGGCAGGCAGCCATGGTCCCATTGGAAATGCCATTACTGTGGAAAAAAGAAGACTTAACATTAGTTTACCACAAATAGTTTCTGCCACCTACATCCAGGAGGAGACTGATTTCCAAGGTGATTCAGAGCTAACTAAACAAACATGGAAAGGAAGCATGGCTAACAGCCTGAAGCAGCAAGACAATGGAAAAAGAGGCAAGAAAAATCTTATGCATTAGTAAGGAAGCAAGCAGAACAGCAGCAAACAGTTTGGAATCAAAAGAAACAAAGGTACTAGTTTTGCCATGTCAAACCAGTCTCGGGCTGGAGATGTAGCTCAGTGGTAGAGCACTTGCCTAGCACATGGACAAGGCCCTAGATTCAATCTCCAGCACTGGGGAAAAAAGTCTCACACAAGAGCAAGCAGCCCAAGACAAAAGTGATTGTAGTTGTAATTTGAAGTGTCACCTCAGTTCCATAACCTGTAGACAGAGCTAAATGGTGCAATCTAATATTTAGCAATGAGTTTGTTTGTTTTTTCACTTAATTTCAGGTTTCAAGCTACCCTGTCAACTTCACCAAGTCATCGTTGCTCGGTTTGCAGATGATCAACTCATCATCGATTTTGATAATTTTGTACGATGTTTGGTTCGACTGGAAACGCTATTCAGTACGTGAACATTTGGGGAAATACTTATTTCAGTTCTCTGGGTATTAAAGAGCCTGCCTTCCTTTCACCACGGTGCAGTCACCTGAACCGGAGCCATGTCTGTCCAGGGACTGAGAATAAAATTCCCTCTTTGTTAGCTTGGGGAAAAAGGAAAGAAATGCTTGTGGCAGTCAATGAAGCCAGCTGCCAAGTTGGGATGATGCGATCTCTGTCTCGGCTCACTTGCTTCTAACATCTCCTTTGTCTCCCTCCACAGAGATCTTTAAGCAGCTGGATCCCGAAAACACTGGAACAATAGAGCTCGACCTTATTTCCGTAAGTCAGTAGCTCATGCCAACCTTCCTAAGGAGGCTGGGGGAAGGCAGGAGCAAAATGACCTGTTCCTTGGGTAACCTGCTTTTTAAAGTTTCATTTAAAAATTTTTCTGGTCCTTTGGGTAAGGCCTGTAAATGGCTATAAAGTCCCACAATGCACTGTTATTGTTTCTCAACTGGCGTACTGATTCTTGAGTTCAAGAAAACACACCTGGCTCCCTCTTCCCATGAGCTTTGACTGGAGCATAGCACAAGGTTAAACTAAGAAGAGGGTGGCTGCCAGATCACTGTTAGAAAAAGGAACTGCTGATCAGCCAGTCTAAGAGAAGGTGCTTACATCAACAAATGCTTTGGATGAAAGTTGGGTTAGGGGAAGACCTGTCATTCTCAGACTAGAGCCACTTAAAATACTTTCCAAGATAATTTTCTCTACTTCCTCCCCACTAAATTTAAAATTAAACTAGCAATAGTAGATAGGTTTGCCATGGATAATTATACACCTATGTCTGGAACCCCAGCAATGTCCATATCTGAAATGATCATCCATCAAATTATCTCAATTTCACAAAAAGCAAAGTACACAATGTGCTCTTGCCATCCTGATGACAGCTTTGAGTGAAAGAACCTTTTGTCCTCAGGATGGCTGAAGAAGCCGGGTTGGGTACTCATTTGTTGTCACATGGCTCCAGTCTCCATTTCTCTGTACCCAGGGGAACAGAACCTGGAGCAGCACAGGCCACAAAGAGATGTGATGAGATGGCCAGGGATGGGTGGGAGTGGTACTGTCATCAGTCCTATCCCATGTGATGGAGAAGCAAAATGTTACCAGGTCTAAGGCACTGGCAATTCTTCCCTGGAATTTTGAACAGTGGAAAAAGCCAGCAACCAAAATGCTGTTTCACTGTGCTGTCATGCATCATGAAGTACCTTTATCCAACTGAAAACACAGTTTAGCTGATTACAAATCACACTAACTTTTTAAAAACTATATATTGCCTAGGAAATATCCCTGAGACTGCAAGCTAGAGGAGAGTAAATACAATTGTGACATAAAACATGTGTTAAGTTCGGGAAACTTCTAGCCTCTTTCTTATTCTTGCTATATATCCTATTCCACCTGTTCCCCTGACCCATGCCCACATATCCTGGCCTGCCTTCTCAGTCCACTCCTTCCTTTTTCCTCTGAGCACATCTTACCCACTGGATCTTACCCACCTTCAAGAGATCCCTAGGGATCCCTGACCTCGTAGTCTTGCCAAGGAAGAACTGTGTCCAGAAAACTTCTCTCTCATTTGCAGTGATTTTCAGCTTTGGCTGCAAGTTATGTCACTGGGAGGCTTTGCAAAAGTCCTGATGACTAGGTGCATCCCAGACCACATTGTTCCAATATAGACCCAGGGCTGCAAACCACTGGTTTCTAGATAGCCACTCCCCTCCAAAACTAACTTCTGTTGGGATGTCCCCAGAGAGAGATGTAAAAATGCTAGTGTAATATTTGCATTTCACTCAATATATTCAGTCAATTCTGCTGTGACCATTTGATTCAAATAACACAGTCACCTGACCTGTACAGAGCTAGCCAGACTCAAGAAGTTAGGCAGAACGATATTAGTACACTGATATGTTAGCCCTTGCTCAGCTTTTCGAGTATAACGGTCTTCAAGAATAATACAAAGGTGCTTAAAAAGCCTTTAAGTTTAAAAAATGCTTACTGAGGGCTGAGGTTGTGGCTCAGTGGCAGAGCGTTTGCCTCGCACGTGTGAGGCACTAGGTTCAATCCTCAGCACCACATAAAAATAAACAAAATAAAGACACTGTGTCCATGAATAACTACAAAATATTTTTTAAAAATCTTACTGAAATGATTTGTTTTTCTTCTTCCCACAGTGGCTCTGTTTCTCAGTCCTTTGAAGTTATGACTAATCTGCCTGAAGACTTCTCATGGGGAAAAAAAAAATCAGCGAAGGACTAAACTTCCAGACAAAAATTTTGTATCTGGACCTTGAAATTATGGGAATATTTACTTATGATTATAGCTGACAAATACTATTGAGATAGCAAAAACTTTCACATAGCAAAGTAAAAGATTTGCATATCATTATACTAAATGCAAGTGAGTCACTTAACCCTTGGTAAGCTAAAGGAAAGCTTTAAACTTGTAAATAGTATATACTTTTTACTTTTACACACTCTCCTGTTCATAGCAATATTAAACCAGGAAGAAATGCAGCTGAGCAAACATAAGTCAATCTCAAAAGCCACAAAGCCCTTGCTGGGAATATTTAAAGCAACTTCAAGTTTTAAAATGCAGTGGTGGCTTCTACCAAACAGCAGCCCAGGGACTGCCACTTCCCTTGAGCAAACCGGGAAATAGGGTGCATCATGAAGTAATATTTACTGTCAAGGCATCTAAAGAGTCCAAGGGAGAAAGCTTACCCCCATCATTTGGGTTAAACAAGAGACAGGTTTTATATAACATTGATTGGTAACAGTGAATCGTTCTTAAACTCAAGTTCTTGAGCGTATTTGGCCTTAAGGATTTATCTTCTAAATACTGAAGGGATTCTACTCGTGATCATCTGAAGCAGTGTGCCAAAACCAAGCATCCAGTTTGCAAACACCATGACAAAGAACAAAGCAAGCCTTTGGCCACCTCAAAACTTTATGTACTTCATTGCCACTAGTATGTGTGTCAGGTTAGGGAGGACACTGCTGAGCAGCTCTTGTTGACGCAAGCTGGTTTCCTGGCTTTGGCCTCGGGAAAATGTTAGCAACATTATAAAAATATTGCCTCCGTTGCCTTATCGCCTTCTAGATGTACTGTTAAATAAAGAGTTGCCCCATGCAGTCACACCATGCTGGGTTTTTTTCCTCCTGGAGGGTGGTCCCAGTGGAATGGTGTATGAACCTACACAATTATAGCTTGTTTCTAGTTTAATGAGGAATGTTACCTCTTGTAAATTCACATATTGAGAAGGCATCTTACCAGTAATTAAAATGTGGAACTAGTTCAGAAACTAGTTTGACTATGAAGGGCAGCTTTAATTTCTACTGCTTGCTGGTAGAGACTATGTGCCTTTCAGGAAGGAGACACAGACTTATGTGCCTTTCAGGAAGTACCCTGCATTAGTTGAAAGCTCAGTGTCACTTTGGCCAGCTAACTGGTGTAGGGTGCTGAGAAAATAAACAGATTAAATCACTGGTCAGCTGCCATGGATTCTTGGGAAAGAAGCAAGATGACTCAGTAGGCAAATGCCATCTAATATTTCCTGAAAAGATTAGTAAATGGATTTCCCAAACTCAACTCCAATGCAATGAAGTTCTTCCTACTTGCCGAGTAGATCTTGCTGGCCACTCGGGGAGTGGAAAACATGTAAGTAAAGTAATTGAAATCCACCAGGGTATGTGGTTTTTCTGTTTAGCAGCACAGGTTTCAGCATAGAAATGGTAAGGAGTGACAGAAGGCATCTCTTTTAGATGCCTAGGGAAGGCAGGAGTCTTCTGACTAGGTACAGAGTGGAGCAGAGGGCAGGCCCCCACCAATCAGCAGAGGCTGTTCCAGACCTGGACTACTGTGCTGGAGAACATGCCCCTCCCGCTGTACTTTCATCTGGAGAGCTGACCCAGTGGACTTTACCATTTTAGTTGCAACAGAAGAGATAAGGTTTAATAAAGAAATAGGGCATATGCTTATCATAGCCAATTTAGAAAAGACTAAAACTGGCGAGCAAAATGACCAAACATCCTGAGTTTTCTCACATAAGATTTGTCAATGTCTATTTTACATGGGGGTGGGGAGGGATTATAAACAATGTAAACCTTCCCTTTCTGACCCTGTGCAAACTTACCCTGAATTAAACCCTTATAAATTCCCTCCCTCAATCTTTTCTGAATTGCAATGCCAGGCCCATCTCAGCCCCTCCCTCAATTATGCTTACTTCCTCCGTCTTCAGTTTCCCTACAGTGAACACACTTATGTACTTACCACATCCCAAAGGACACAGCCCACTCCCATCCCTCTGAGCGGCTGTCCATATTAGACCTAGATCTCTAGTTATTTCTCATTGATCCCTTCACCTGGTGCAATATGGCTAAACAGCCTTCCACTTTTTAAATCTGCTTTTTTGGCCTTTTAAAAAAAATTTGTTCTTTGACATATTATAGACACATGAAGTATAATTAGGTCCATTTATTTCCTAATGCAAATACTACAAACACCTACTAGTCCCCACCTCTCTGGGCCTTTCTGCCACCTTTAACTCCATTCTCCATGTGAAGAATCTGTTATTATCCAGGTTTCCTTATTGTCTACTTCTCTTGCTAACTCTGATTCCTTTCATGTGACAGCCCCAGGCCATCCTTCATGGCCCCTAAGCGACAGTCCACAATGGTTCCAAGGCCTTTGGGACCTGAGCATATCTGAAGTTTATATAATTCCCCTCAAGGCATGGTCCACTCTCTAGTTGGTTTATTCTTCTCATTTGCAAAAATCTAAAAATTCCACTACCATAAAAATGACTATAGTATCAATTTTAACACATCTGAAAAACATTAAGACACATGTTCATCAGATAAATAATTGAGTAAATTACACAATGGAGGATTATGAAGCCATTTAAAACCCTGTTAATACTTATGCAATGTCAAGCATAAAACAAGACAGAATTGCTTGAACAGTATGCTCTCAGTTTTCAAGAGAAAAAAACAACAGATAAGACTACAAAGAAACACCTCCAAGTGTATAGTGCCTCTAAAGTGGCCTTTTCCCCCCTTCATAACCTTTTTCTATACTTTCATAGAAGCTTTGATATAAAATACTTTGATAGTAAGTTAAAAACCAAAAATGGAAAATGAAACAAATATTCTAAATTTAGGATTAAGGAATATAAAACTGAGGTCATCATTTCCTGGTTTTTACATCTTCCCTTTCCATATATTTGCATAATTCTTTGGGGGGAGGGTACCAGGGATTGAACCACATCCCCAGCCCTTTTTTATATTTTATTTAGACATAGGGTCTTATTAAGTTGCTTAGGGCCATCTCAATTGCTGAGCCTGGCTTTGAACTTGAGATCCTCCTGCTTCAGCTTCCTGAGCTGCTGAGATTACAAGACTGTGCCACTGCAGCCGACTACATAATGCTTTAGTTTACCAAGCACTTCACATATAGTACTTGGTATGGCTTCCCTTGCAGCTCTAAAGTATGCATGAGAAAGGTGGGTTCTTGGAGAGACCAACCAAACCTTGGTAGATGGAGACCCAGATCTTCAAGCATGATCAGCCATGCTTATCTCTTTCATTAGATGAACAAAAGCTCCAGTGTATGCCTGTCTCTGATCAACTAGAAAAAAAAAACATAAAATGTCACCAGATTCAAACACAAATGTGCCCACAACTGATTTATAGCTAGATTGCTTAACCAGAAGGAAACACTCTGAACCCCAAACAAATGATTGATATGGGATCTGACTTTCACAAAGGCTTGCCTGAGAACCTGTACATTTTTTCCCAGGAAAATCATATATATATATAGTCAGAGCTCAACCCTGGGCAGGTCACTCACTCACTCGTTGTCTCAAGAGGTAAGGGGCACTGGCACCTACCCTGCTTTTAGAGTGTGATACCCTTGCTCTCCTTTAATAAATTTTTGCTTATGCCTTGCTTTTGATGCATCCTGAAATTTTTTAGCAGCTTGTCAGGAATCTGTCTTGATTGAATGGAGGTCCCACTACCTCCTTGAAGAGACTTTTTCAGACCTGTCAGTGAAAATCAGAGGCAACTGCATTAAACTGCACTACACCTATCAGGAAAATAAGGCTCAGGAAGGTCGAGTGTCCTGGGCAAGGTCATTAGTTAAGTCCAGCAGCCCAGTTCTAGAATCCATGTTGAATTTATTTCCTGTTGCTACAACAGCATTTAATACAAATTAAGTGGTTTTAAAAATATGTAATATTGCAGTTCTGTAGATCAGAAGTCCAACACTAGTCCCATCAATGCTTTCCTTCTGGAGGAATGGATTATTTTCTTGGCAAGCCCATGCAGGTTAGCAGAGTCCAATTCCATGTGGCTAAAGGACTGAGGGCCCACCCCCCCCCTTTTTTTTTTTTGCTGACAGTCAGGGCATTTTCTCAGCTTCCACATTCCCTAACTCATGATCCCTTGAAGCCAGGAGGGGTAAATCAAGATACTCCAAGTCTTGCTGACCTGCCCTCTGCCTCTGGGGCTCCTGGCTTCCTCTCCTACTTTTGATGGGTTCATGTGATTACACTGCCCACTGGATAATCCAGGCTAATCGCTCTATTTTAAGGTTAGCTGATTAATGAAATTATTTATCTGAAAAGTCCCTCACAACAGTACCTATGCTGGTACTGGATTGAATCACTTGGGGACTACGATACTAGGAGAGGGGAGGCATCTTTAGAATTTTGCCTACCATGTATATTTCAGAAGTTTAGTTCATGTTGTCATTTTTTTCTTCATTTCTCTGAAGGATGTGTACATGTGGCTTTCACCTACTTCCTTGCTCCAATTTAGCTACTCATAAAAAAGTATTAAGAAAAGTGACCATGGTTTTTCATTTGCGTCTTCTCTTTAATTATAGATCCAGTTAGGTACAATGGCACATCCTGTAATCCCAGAGACTTGGAAAGCTGAAGCAGGAGGATCACAAGTTCAAGGCCAGTCTTCCAACTTAGTGAAGACCTAAACAACTTAGTGAGACCCTGTCTCAAAAAAAATAAAAATAAAAATAGCTGTGGATGCAGCTCAGTGGTAGAGCACCCCTAGGTTTAATCCCCAGAACTACACAAAAAAAATTATTTATCTATTTATTTCCACTAAGCAAAATGGTTTCCAAAGCAACTCATGTATTTGATAACATATTAATAAAACATAACTCTATAAAGAAAGTGAAAAAATGAGGGCACAGCATATCATAAATAGCTGTGGATGCAGCTCAGTGGTAGAGCACCCCTAGGTTTAATCCCCAGAACTACACAAAAAAAATTATTTATCTATTTATTTCCACTAAGCAAAATGGTTTCCAAAGCAACTCATGTATTTGATAACATATTAATAAAACATAACTCTATAAAGAAAGTGAAAAAATGAGGGCACAGCATATCAGAGGCTCCAGGTAAAAGGTACATGTAGGTTTCTGTCACTGATGATCACCAAGATCATTAAAAAAATTTCAGTTCTATATCAAAGACCATCTAAACTTGAAATGCAAAATAGTTTTTTGTTAGCAAAGGAATACTTCTTACATTAACTGCATGGCTGGTAAATCTTATTATAGGACATATATTTGCATTTGTTATTTTTCACTTGGGTAAAAGATATTGAAATAACTTGTGACCTTTAAATGAAGCTGTTTAGGACATCTAAAATGAAAACCAGTAAAACAGCTTAGAGTCCAAAAGTTTAATTTTATTACAATGTTTTTAAAGTTAGCTATGATCTTGACAAATATTATGGGTAAGTCCATACCAACTCTCTAATTTCCAAGGTACAAAAGACAATAAATATAGATTCATATTCAGCCTAAAAACAAGATTCTAAATCTAAGTTAGATTAGGTAGTGTAGATTAGCTTCAATATTTCAAATCCATGTATAATTCTTAGGATGCTAGAAGAACTCATATATAATAGTTATTGCTCACTGACAAACAACCAGCAGTTTTTGCTGATAATATACAAGTGTACGGCACTTTCAAGCCCCTACACAAGTCCGAGGCTTGCTGGTGCTAGAGGATGGGGATGGTGCTGTGATGGCACTGGTCCTTCTGGCAGGAGGACTGGTACAGAACAGTGCCCAAAACGCCCACTAAACTGGACAGGAAGTAGATTTCCCAACAGCCCAAGGAATGGTCCTCTTTCTTGCAGAAAACAAGATTGTCACTGGGTGTCTTCCTGAGTGTTCAGTGGAGCAGTGGTGCCCAGCACAGTGTGGTCTGATGACTTAGAAGCTCCATTTCCTCATGCTGAGTGTCCTCCACTAGCAGTGAATTCTTCAATCCTTCATTTTCTTCCAGAGCACATTCTTCATTGCTTTCAAGCTACATTGTCGTTAAAATAAGTCTTGTGAAATTTCTGCCAAAAACAACTGTATTATTTCTTCTTGGTGATGATTAAGATTAATTCTTCATTAACTAAAGTTCTATTAAGTTTCAGGCCAAGCTCCTTTGTCTGGGTTTAATTCTTGGGTACAGCTGTAAGAGAGTTTAAAAAATATTTACATACTGCACATGTGTATGGGAGCACAACGAAATTTCATGAAACATTGGGAAGAGGGGCAGAAATATGACAGGAAGAAAATCAAACTAAGCACAGCTATCCAGTGCACAAGGTTCACATTCAGCAATGTTCTCATCAGCCACTCCGTGAAAGACACCTGAAGGTCACAAGGTTCATCAACTGTGACAATACCACAGAGCAATAAAAACCCTCACCAGCTCTAGACATTAACTCAATCTGCAATTTATTGAACTGTAAATCAAGTCATGAAGACAAACTGCTGATGATTGTTTGCAATATGGTACATACTCTAAGGTTACAGCTTTCATTACTATGGAAAAAAGGTGAAAGATAAAAGTCTCTTAATTTTATTCAGAGTGGACAGAACATTGTGTGATGGGATTTGAGACTGTGAAGAACAAAATACCACAAAGTCTACAGATTTAAGAAAGGCTAAGCGGAGTGTTTTGCTGTAGAATTCTGTGGTTTTGTGTTTTCCAAAACAAGAGCTGAGAGTGAAGGCTGCAGAGTACTGTCCTGAAGCCCAGATCAAGTTCAACTGGTGATTCAACCAACAAACTAAACAAAAACCCTTCTCTCTGAGACAAAAGAAAAACAGGTTTGCTTAAAGAGGGTCAGACTTCTAGCCCAAACTGAAAAACTGATGGATCACTGTTATATGAAGGATTATCATTCTTTTTCAGGAAAAGATATTCAGTCAACATAATTTTCTAGGCTCATGCTGAACCTCTGATTAAAAAGTCAACATTTACACATTTTCCTTTATTTTAACATTAAAAAAAAAAGTTGTGCAGAGGACACTTCGAATCAGAAAAGATTTCCAAAGGATGAATATCTAAATTTGGAACTAAAATGAAAATCTTCAGTCAGGTCAGTTAATTTTAGAAACTTTTGAAGCTTTACAGAAGGCTCAACTTAAAGTATCTTTGAACAACTGCTTCATACTTGGTAATAAATTCTACCCCCCCCAACACAGGAACTTTCTGATAGAAAATTAAATTAATCCAAGGGATCTGTTGTATAACATGACGACTGTGGTTAATAATGTATGATAAACTTGAAAACTGCTTAAAAAAAGTTTATCTCACTGCATACACCAAAAATGTTAACTACAAGAGATAAGTAATGCATGTTAGTTTGATTTAGTCATTCCACAATGTATACATATTTTTAAAGACCATGTTATTAAATATATAGTTATTTGTCAATTTAAAGAAAAGAAAGATAATTAAAACAAAGTTAAATAAGCACTTAGTTCTAAGTAGCACCTTTCCCAGGTAAGAAACTACAATATGTAAACCATGCTTATTGACTGTTGATGTTTTATTAGGCAAAGTGGCCACATGCAAGAGTGACTTCTCTGGTGCTAAAGACTTTGTAGAAGCAAATGGGAGTGCATGTAGGAGAACAACCTTCTATTTCTACTTTCCTTTAGTAATTTGATAGCTTTTTTGTACAGAGCTCCACAGTCTATTTTTTTTTAACTTTCATTATTCTTTATAATCTATATTATAATCATATAAATGAATGCCATCTAAACTGCCAAAAGTTTATTTGATAATAAATGTAGCCCTGGGAAGGCAGCAGTCCAGGTGTATCAAGTCATTTATACTGCACATTAGATAGGCAACATTGGGAAGGAACAGTCAGTAAAGGGATAGTGGTCAGAATCCAGACAGCCAAGTCCCTGTGATGGAGTCATTTCAAGGAACTTCACAGAAAGTTGTAGAATACTTGAGACAGAATCTGCTCATGCTCTGGATGCCAGAGTAGGGGACTCAATGCAAGCTAAGACCATGTCTGTCTGGCACTTGATGAAAATACCCATAATAGTACCTCCCATTGCTCTATATTAGACTCCTGCATGATCCTCATAACATTCTTAGGAGGTAGGCTTCTCCAGCCTCCTGACCTTCCTTCCACCACTCAGTTACCCAGACAATAAGTGCTCCAGGCAGATCTGAAGTGATGGTGAAGCCAAGGCTGGTGATCTACATGCCATATGCTGTTTACCACTACTAGCTCTTCCTTCCCTCAAGTCTTTCGTACTTTCTCATCAAGAGCAAATTTTGCAAGCATTTTTACCTTTAAACTTTACGCAATCTCTCAATTATCCTCCTCATTTCTCTCTCTTTCATATACCCCACATATACCCTGTGCAAATATAACCATGTGAGAGTATACCTGAATCTATGAGAGATCGATACAAAGTTTTGAAGCATGTCATTCTCATTTTCTCTGGCAAAATTATAAATATGCTTCTGAGCATAATAGGAATCATCAAAAATGTGGCTGTAAGTCAAAATCTAAGACTATCCAAAATTTAAAATTCCACATGATTAACAAAGGGCAGTACGGTGCACTGTATCCACAACAGTTTTTACAAAGCCCCTCTATGAAACACATGAAAACATCATGAAGTGCTGGAATAACTTACTCCCAGCAAGTTGCGTGGAACATATCCCTCCTTGTCATTTAGGCGTGCCCACCACCATTCAATTTCATCTTCGTCTTCCCTGCGGATGATTGTCATGCAGTCTCCTTCTTTCATGGGCAGTTCATCATCATTCTGAGGCTCATAATCCCAAAGTGCATAAATGACTCCTTTATTCATTATGCCCATTTTCTCCTGAACTCCTACAATTATGACAGAAAGATACAGCAAGAATATATCACTCAGAGTATACCATTCTGAAGAACTTCTCTCCATAATGAAACAAAATGGGAAAAAACGGGCACAGGATGGAATGTTAGAACTACTACATTAAATAGACAAAAAATAAATTCTGCAGGGTCAGTAAAAAGAATGGACCAGTGGTACATATAAAAGATAAAAAATAATCAGCTTTCATATCTAAAACAGCCCTAAAACCTAGCACCCTATTAAGTATCTCTCAAAACTGGTCTTACTGAGAAAATAAAAACTTTTGCCAGCCCAGGAACTAAAAAAACAATTGCTTGGGTCCAGGCTATTAAAAAAGTAAATGATATGCTTGTCGACTTTTGGCCTATTTCTAAGTGCAAAGACCAAGAAACTCTGAAAACATCACTTCATTCTTTACCTGAAACCCACAGCAGACAGAGAAAAAGATCGTAAGTGTTTACTAAGGTGGTCTATATCAATTCACAAACGGGAAAAGAAAATACATTATTAAATATATTAGAAAGCAAAAATGTGGTACTTCAGACACAATATAAAAGTCTACATATAGTCAACTCCAAAATAATTAAAATCAGAATTCTGAAAGATGTTGAAATTCCATAAACTGAGGAGGAAAAAATCCTCAAAAGCCCACTTTTCACCAGTTCATAACCAACTTGCAAATTAAATTTTACCTTTCTCCATTTATCCTATATATTTCTAACCTAAAGGGCAACACTAAGAAGAAATAACCACCATCAAACAGCCTGCCATAGAAGAAAGAAGAAAGGAAAGGAAATTCAAAAATAAAGTTCTCAGTGATTCAGTTAATTATTATTTTCACCTTTCTGTTTTTTAGAGTCAGGAAAATATCTGCTTGCTTTTGAATATATTGTGAGCACTGAAGTATTAATTATAAATGTAATGTTCCTTTATCAGTTAATATGATTAAAACACAGTATATCTCTCACTCTAGGCAGAAATGAAACAAGAAATTAAACTGTCCCTTTCCACAAGAAGGCTCTACCAATTTAAAGTGCCAGGAAAATTTCAAACTTTTTCCTATTTAAATAAGACACACAAAGTACAACAGGACAACAAAGCCTGATGTAGCTATAATCTCATGAAGTTTTAAAGCTGATCAGATGTGTTATCTGTTTGGAACAGGGCCAACTAAGAGGTAGGAGAAAAATTCTAGATACTTTAATATGCTCAAAGTAACAGCCTGAGTTCCAGTTTCTAAGAAATCATTCATGGAAAAAAATTTCTCATTACTTTGCTATTATGAGATTAAGAGTTACAAATTAAGCCTTTAACAAATTTTTTTAAAAATTTTTTTTAGTTGTTGATGAACCTTTATTGCATTCATTTGTATGTGGTACTGAGAATCGAACCTAGTGCCTTGCACACGCGCTCTACCACTGAGCCACAGCCTCAGCCCCCTTTAACAAAATTTTTGAGGGGCCTCAAAACATGCTCAATGTCACTGGTAATTTTGGAAATGCAAACTAAAGCCACCATGAAATCCCATTCCAAATCTACCAAGGGTGATAGAATGTGGAGCAAAAGGAACCTTATGGTAGATGTGTGCCACCGCAACCTAGTAGTTCCATTTGTAGATATAAACGAGGAAGCAAGCATAAAAATAGAAAGGAAAGAGAGAGCTGGGGGTGTGTTTTGGTGATAGAGCCTCTGCTTATTAGCATGCACAAGGCCCTGGCTTCAATCCCCAGCACTAAAACAACTTAAAATTTTTTTTTAAATGAAGGAAGAAGCCCACATGTCCTTCAAAAGTAGAATGGAAAGTTAAACCGAGATTTAATCATAAAATAGAATAGCATGGCATAATGAAAAACATAATACACAAGTGAATCTCAAAAACATAAAAAAAACAAGGGTAGAGAATCACCAGCACAATTTACTTTAAATAAAAAAACAGGCAAAACTAAAAACAATACTTAATAGGCTTCACACACAAAAAGATTTAACTATTTTTTAAAAACAAGGAATGCTAAACTTTCAGAAAGTGGTCAACACAGGTCAAGGAGGTCCAGATGATGCCAAAAAGTGGTAATGTTCTATTCCCTAGGTCAAGGACACAGTTATCCACTATGTTCAATCCATTAGCGACATAAACACTCATGGTATCCATAACATACTTGATAACTTTTTTAAAAATCCCTGATCAATTATCCCTAATGTTTGTAAAAAGCATATCTAATTATAGTCCTGATGGCCAATAAAGCTAATACAGCAAAATGTTAATGTTATATTTAACATGATATATTTAACATCAAAATATATCAAATATATCAAAATATATCAAAATATCCTATGGCTCAGAGTTCAAAACATAAAAAGTAATCTTGAGTATCAACAATATATCAAAATATCCTATGGTTCAGAGTTCAAAACATAAAAAGTAATCTTGAGTATCAACAATAAAAATTAAGGTGGGTGCAATAATGCACTCCTGTAATCTCGGCGACTTAGGAAGCTGAGGTAGGATTAAAAGTTTGAGGCCAGTCTCAGTAATTTAGGGAGATCTTGTCTCAAAATGAAAAATATAAAGGACTGTGGATATAGCTCAGTGGTAGAGCACTCCTGGGTTCAATCCCCATTACCATACCCCACCCCCCAAAAAAAAACCCAACAGTAGGGGCTGGGGATGTGGCTCATTCGTACAACACTTGCAAGAATGAATGAGGCCCTATGTTGGATCCCCAGCATAGAAAGGGAAAGAGAGAAGAGAGAGGGGAGGTGGGGAGGGAGGGAGGAAACAAACTCTAACAATTGAAATCTAGGGTTCTCATTGACCTCTCTTCCTTCTCATTGAAAGCTTGAAAATAGACAAAGACATCAAGAGAAAGTCATCAATCAGAGATGGCAGATACACATGTCTTTAACCTCATGGGTCTCTTAGTCAACAGGTTAATGCAGCTTCTGAGAGGCTGTATAGTATGGAGTCCTGACACCTCTTTGTCTGTTTTTCCTCCTTTCCAATTCTTCTTAAGTCATAAAGAGAAAAATTAATCTCAACTACAAAGTCTTGTAAAGTAAAAAAATATTCCTTGTAAATAAAAATGACATTCATCTAAAACTTCAAGTCCATTTTTCTCTAGATACAGATCTGGTATTTGCAATCAGACGCAAACTCAAAATCAAGAAAACACAACAAAGCTCCAAAATATGTGCTGCCTTTATTTTATTTAATGACAAGTTTGATTTGCAGGAAAACATGGGCCATTTGGATTCTTCTGTCAATGCTGTTTTTCTTGTGATCATCTTGGAAGAATGGGGTTCTGTTCACTTATTTGCAAAGACATGCCAGTACTTGGTAAATGCTAAAGCCTTAAGGGGGGGTCTTTTGATGGTCAAAAGCCCTTTAATACCACTAGATCATAAGCTGCATCACTGTCTTGGGTGGCTGAAGATTTCCCTGACAATAGTTGTTTCCAGGAATATACACAGAAGCTATATTATTTATGACCCAGGCTGTTCTATTTTCAGTGCTCAAGATGACATAAAACACAAGAGATTGCTCTAAATAATAAAAACACTTATTGAATTAAACCCTAGAGATAAGAGAGGTAAGTGAATGCAGCAATCAACACATTTGATTCCACTGGCTACATACCATAAAGAAACTGAGAACACTGTGTGTAGCCTTCCTCCATCTCCTCGCACTTATCTGCGGCAGTCTGCATGTCACTGTAGGTCATGGCGAACACAGCTGCTCCTGACTCCACCAAAAACTTACATACCTGGACATTGTTACACGAGGCAGCACAATGCAATGGGGTCCTGTGAATAAGACACAGCACGGGCTACAAACATGTTTCTAAATTGAAAGACACCTGCTCAATAAAATACCTGTAAGAAAATTCCTTGAGTTTCTCATCTACCAAACCCTTTCTTCTGAAAAACTGCAACACTTGGGCTAGGGATATAGCTCAGTTGGTAGAGTGTTTGCTTATCATGCACAAGGCCTTGGGTTCAATACCCAGCACCACCAAAAAAAAAAAAAAGATTCTTAGCTGAGCATGGTGTTGCATGCCTATAATCCCAGTAGCTCAGGAGGCTGAGGCAGGAGAATCGCAAGTTCAAAGACAGCCTCAGCAATAGCAAGGCACTAAGCAACCCAGTGAGACCCTGTCTCTAAATAAAATACAAAATAGGACTGGGGATGTGGCTCAGTGGTCAAGTGTCCACAAAAAAAAGTCTTTAAAAACTAGCACAAGACAGATGACTGAACCCATCAAAGAATTATACTTACAAAGGAAAATACCACAGAGTAATGGACGACAGTTCAGCTAGGAGTCAAGCAAAGGGTGAGAAGAATCAAGAAAGTCTGTACAATAATCTAATAAGAACAGGATAAAATGGATCTCCTTCCAGGCCTAGATCCCCCACTCTGATTATTTATGTCAGAGTAGAGGACATATCAGCCCTTAAATTATTATAGGCCTTCATGCAAAACATGTGCCTTTATATATCCCTTTATCACCACCAATTTTGAAGGAACCAAGTTGTACATAAGCTACCTTTACAGTATTTTTAAAAACTCGAGTAAATTTTAGTTGAAAATACTTGTCAGGGGGAGGGGGCATGAGGACAGCAAGGGTGATGGAATATGATGGTTATAATAACCCTAACTTTATGTATGACTGCATATATGATGTGATTCTATACAACTTACAACTAGAGAATTGATATGTTATCCTCTATCTATGTACAATGAATCAATTTACACTGTTAACATGTAAGCCTAAATAAAACAAAACAAACAAATAAACAAAAGGCATCCAGAAGCTGGAACAGAAGCTAAAGAGATGTGCTGCTGCTGGCCTGAAAGAAAATCAACTATGAACTGCCATGTGGCAAGAAACTAGGATTTAAACCATATGTACAAATAAAATGTGTCACAAGAATAGTGCAAAGGATAAGAGGAAGAAATTGAAGGTACACTATTTGAAGATTCTTATACACAGAGTATATTTTATTTGAATGTAGATTTGATAAGTGGGAGATGTATATTGTAAACCCTAGGGGGAAGCACTCTAAAATTTTAAAGAAAGAATTATAACCAGTAAGTCATTACTGGAATTCAAATAGAATCATAAAATGAAACCCAAAAGAAAACATTTTTTTTAATAATAAAAAAAAAGAAAATACTTGTCAATTCAATTAAAACTAGAAAAGTGACCATTAAACACACATTTTCATCTATTTTAGTAAGTGGTTAACAAGAACTCATCAATACCATTAGAGAATGTTTTCTAGCATCTCAAATGTTTTATGAAATATGATAAATTATCTTGAATTAGCAGTAAAGGTTGAAGAAGAGCAGATACCACTGCCCAAACTCAGAAAATGGGTTTGAGAATGGTGACTGGGTTCTGAAGTACATAAGGTTTAGTTTCTTTACCCTTTCCTTTCCCCTCTGTTTTGTTTTCTGGGTACACATCATTTTTAAAAGAAAGAAAATTATTTTCCATCCCCTATTCCAGAATACTATTATTAACAGCTTGGTGAATGTTACTACAGACTTTTCACTGCATGGTTTTTAATAGTGAAAAATTATATATAACCTAAACTCCCAAAATTAAGGAAACAAGGATATTATGACATGGTAAAAATTTGTTCTGCTTATGCTACAATACTAAACCAAAACATTAGGCTAAAATATCATGTATAAAAAATTACATGATTTTAACTACATTGTTTGTTGTTGTTGTTTTGGTACTGAGGAGTGAATCCAAGGGTGCTTAACCACTGAACCACATCCCCAGCCCTTTTTATATTTTATTTAGTGATAGCGTCTCGTGAAGTTGCTTAGGGCCTCACTAAATTGCTGAAGCCAGCCTTGAACTCACAATCCTCCTGCCTCAGCCTCCCAAATTGCTGGGATTACAGGTGTGCACCACCGTGCCCAGCTGATCTTAACTATATTTTTTTAAAACTATATAAAAAAGAGATTGAAGGCTGGGCAAGGTTGTGTGTGCTTAGCATGCATGAGGCTGTAGGTTCAATCCCCAGCACCAACAACAATAACAAAAAAAGATTGAAGGAAATATATTGAAATATTAATGGTGTTTACTTTCAGACTGCAGAGGTGCAGACAGCTTATTTTCCTCTTCTTATTTCTCTATTCTGTATATTTTCCACAGTGGACACACATTTTTATATCATTTTTTTAAAAACACAACCAAAATGCTTCTCCAAGTACTATTTATAACATCAATAACAAAAGAAATTGCAAAACAATCTAAATGTCTAACAAGAGGAAAACAGCCATAATGAACACATGGTTACTTAAATCTCTTAGTGGAATGATGTGAAGCTAATTCAAAATTATATATATGTTCTGTATGCAATTTATACATGCATCCCTTTATAAATTAATTTTTGATAATAACTTGCTTTGATATTAAGTCTTTAAAATTAAAATACTACAGTAAATATAGGATGATATAACCTCTTAAAATCTTGTGATATTTCTTATCTTGATTATTTATTAAACTTTTATAAACCCCACCTGTTTCCATTACTGGAATGAGATGACTGCTAATAAAGACATGCTTATTTCTCAAAAACAGCACATTCCTCCAGCAGATGACAATCAGCTATACAATATAGAGGGACATACTTTTTGCCTTCCAGCAGCACTAAAACAGTGCTTTTACCCCCAACTGTCGTTTGACTGGAGTTTAAAGGAAAATCTTACCATCCGTCACTATCAGCAGCATTTACATTTACACCAAACTGCACCAGGAACTTAACGATTTCTGTGTGGCCTGCACACACAGCATTGTGGAGAGCCGTAATGCCTTCGTCATTGGGCAGGCTAGGGTCATCAACCTGTAACGTCAACAAGAGGGGTGAGCATCACTCCAGTATCTTGTCACTTGAACTATCACTACTAACTGACTCCTTGGGGTCAAGAGAATAGAAACGGACTTTTGTGGGATTTTTTTAAAATCCTAATTGAAACCTACAGAAGTCAAGAAGTTTGTATTAAGAACAATTCTAGAAATAAGACAGAATAGCCACATTAAGTAGGTACTCACTATAAAAAAGTTTTTAAAAAACTGAAGAAGTACCAGAAACTACATCCCTATAGTCCTTTTTGTTTATTTATAATCCCAACTTCCCACCACAAAATAGTTTCTAAGTAGAAGCTACATTTGCTATGGAAAGGAAAAAAGGTGAACTAAAAGTATTGTAAATAATAGGCTTCTGAAAAGTAGGAACATCAGTAATTTAATACTGTACAGTACAAATCCATACATAAACAATTTTAAAGGAGAATAATGATCTCCCCAAGAAAGAACTCTAGAGAAAACAAGTGAAAATTGAACTTATGCAGTATCAAAATTTTAGTCATGCTTTTAAAATAGCATAGCCTATTTTAGAGCATACTCAAAAGTTCTTCTCCAGAGCTCTGTAGTCTCAAAAAGGAAATATAAAAACACAATTTCTCAATAGTAGCCTTCTATTTTTGAGCTTTAAAACAAATGTCATACTTAAGAAATTGCTAATTATAAACATACCTCATAAATAATTCTCTGTACAAGGTCAAACTCTCCCTCCAAAGATGAATCTAGGAGTAAAGCAAGAGGGTTGAATTTCACCCTCATTCCATGAGCAATCCGCTCTGAGCCAGTTTTACGCAAGTTTGTCCTTTTGCCCTGAAAAATTTTTAATGCATGGAAAATTAAGCAAGACACCATTAACAAAAGGGCAGAATGAGCTCAGCTAAGTTAATAAAAGGAACTATATATACAAATATATTTATAAATATATTATCACAAATATATTTATTTATAAATAAATATATATATAGTTAGCACATTTTATTCAAGTATAACATTATTCAGGAAAGTATACCAATCAATATACAGTTTAATAAATTTTCACAAAGTGTGAACACCCATGCAATAAAATGGGAGGAACTTACCTCTATAAAACCTAATGAAAGCATATTTGTAAATATAACATGAACTCATAAGCTAAGAGCATAATCTGAAGTGGCTGGCTTTCTCTCAAATTTCAAAATGAAGACTGATCTCTAAGTTACCTAATAGAGTAAATCAAGACCCACACTCTTCAATTAGGCAACCATGCAGCTCAGAATTACAACTGCTAACATACACACATAATTATTTAATCTTCACAAAAACCCTATCATTCCTAGGTCACACAAAAGGAAACTAAGGCACACAGCCAGCAAACAGCAGAGATGGAATTCAAATCCAAGTAAGTTTGTTTTGCTGAAACCCTTTTTCTTAATAATTTCATACCAAAATGCCTCCTCAGGCAAAAGCCTATTAATAAACCAAATAATAAAGATTAGTAGTTATTATTATATATACCAAGGAGGAATCCTACCAGTCTTAAAATATTTTAATAAGGCTTAATAAAAAGGCATTTTAAACATACCTCAACATGGTTAAAGCAATATATGCTCAGCCAAAGGCCAACATCATCCTAAATGGAGAAAAATTGGAAGCATTCCCTCTAAAAACGGGAACAAGACAAGGATGCCCTCTCTCACCACTCTTATTCAATATAGTCCTTGAAACTCTAGCCAGAGCAATTAGACAGTCGAAGGAAATTAAAGGGATACGAATA
>PVHX01021265.1:0-30163 GCA_004024805.1 Geosciurus inauris
CTGAATTTCTCTTGCAGATAATGGGTAGTTTGCTGAGGAATATGACATATCCCATGCACTTAAACCAGGCAAGGCTGAAGGTAAATTGCTTCTTAGAAAAGAAAGCATGTGGGTCAGCAGAGTGTGTCCATGTTATAGAATTATTCCTTTAACCTCATGTTCCTATCACTCATACCTGTCTGTCCCCTATCAAAAGGATCACGGGACTGATTATTCACACTAGTGCCCAAGTATTATTTCATAGTCAACTTAGTAGTCACAAGGGGGAAACATAACTTTATAATGGACAACTCCTGCTTTTACTACCTTATTCAAGACAGTATTTAACATTGCTCACAGCGGAAAAGCAGAGATTACTTGCCCGGTGGTATAATGAAAATGAGGAACACAGAATCACCTACATTCTAGTCCCAAATGTCTAACTGGAACTGAACCCAGCCTTTAGATCTCATTTGCAGCTTGCAGGAAATATAATTGATCATTTCAGAACAACCAGGCAATTCAAGAATATAGGGCATTCTATAAAACAACTGTTCTGATGTCTTCAAAAAGTCATGAAAGAAGGGTAGGTGATGCTTGAGATTTAAATATAACTAAGAAATATTAAACTCAGATGCAATGCCTGGTGCTTGATTGCATCCTGGTTAGGCAAATCTTCTGACATCTGAATACAGATGAGAGGATATGAGAGGATGTGCAGAATTATGACTTATTTTGTTAGATGCACTAATACAGAATCAAGGTTGTATAGAAAAAAAGTTCTTTTTTAGAGCTGAATACTGAGGGATGTATAAGTCAATGGTCATAACGTCTGTAACATACTGGAAAATAATTTTACCCTAAAACAATCCTAGATAAAACAAAACAAAATAATATTTTTTTTAAAACTTCAGTGATAGGTACTTGGGTACCTATATTCTCTTCTGTTTTCTGTGTGTTTGAAAAATATATTCATTGCCTCTCTCCTATTCTGCTTTGTCTCTCTTTTTGGAACAAATACACCTTAATATTAGTTAGAAATGTTTTCAACTACATGCAACCACAAAGCTAAGCATAGTGGCTTAAATAAATCAGGGAAAGTATGTATTGGTACTAAAGAGGCCCTTGGCTTTTGTCTCATCGCCATGAACCAAGGTCAAATCAGGCCACGGTGGAAGGAGACAGCAGCACCAATGGACTTCCCCTTGTGTCTCTGTGGCAAGGAAACTGGCTACCCCTAGCTAAATGCAATACTGGGAAAACAAAGATGTCAGGGTTTGTGCTTCTACTGCACAGCAGGCAGAGGATGTCAGTCCTTACTGTGTGCCAGAACCTTTGTTGACCTTTTAACTCTATCTCTCAGTCTCTCTCTTACATTTTCTATTTCACTTCTCGGCTGAATTTCTAGAAATTTACTAAGATCTATTTTCATCTCAATTTATTTTTTAGTTTTGTCTAATTGGCTTTTTAAAAATACATTTCTGAGCTTTTCATTTCAGTGGAAGTTTTTCTATTTCTAGAAGTCCTATTTGCTGGTATTCTTTTCTAGTTTTCTATGCCTTCTTTCATCTCCTCTAATCAGTTATTTGTGTGGAGAAAAAAATACCTTTTCCCATTCTGATTTCCATGAAGACAAGGGGATGGAGTATCCTTTCACTCAGTATGTTCCTGGCCTCCTTTCCTTCCAGAAATACAGAGAAATGCACTTGCTTGCAATTCCAGGGGACAGCCTGCCAGGATGCTTGGCTCATTACTACCCCTTTTCCTCTTAGAAACAAGCTTCCCACAGCACAAGGCATTTTCTGCAACTGTTTTAAGACAAGCTTTCCCCATCACATGCCCCAGCACATTGGCATGTGGGTAACATCTGCCTAATTCAGAAGTTCAGTATTAGGAAACACTAACTGCAGATAAGAACCACATCCTCTAATTCAGCAGCATGCGATGCTTTGTTGCAAGTGGTATTAGTTTTCGTGTACCACTTTGAATACTTTTATTTTTTTTACAGAATGTAGATAGGGACCACTTCAAGATCCCCATACTCTCTTTATATTTTGCTATTATATAATTTTATGTATTTATATATTCTGTAGACATTTTCTCTGTATCACTCACATATATCTTGCTATTATGTCCCTGAAGAACTAAGGTTCCTCTTTCTTCATTGCTCTCTGGTGATGGCAGGCTTCCTCCTTTGCTTTTACTTATTTCTCACTGTAAACTCATTCAATCAAAGCTTTCTTTTTCTTTTGTCATCTGAGAAGCTTGGATAACTGAAGTGTCTTCAGGTCCAGACTAACACTATGAATGTTTCTGTCAGGTGTCTGAGGGATAGTACTTGCCTGGGTCCAATTTTTATACAAATTTCATATCCCTAGGTCTTCCCCATACTATTAATACCTGAACTCTGTTGTAGAGCACAAGACAGGCTTTGGTTTCTCTCAGGCTTTATTTTTCAACTCAGAACCACTAGAATCAAACTTCCTTGTGGTATCACATAGTAGTTTACAAGATCCTCTACTTGGGGGGCTGTAGACTTTCAAAGGTTTTGGTTTCATGGAGGGGCTTCAGAGTTACCACTTTACTTTAAGCAGGCCTTTTGCCTCTGATTCTATCCCATTAGGAAGGCTAATCCCCAACTACTAGAATTAGCCCACTATTAAGGTTGGAGACTCATCTCTGCCTTATTTCCTCCTGGAAACAAGATACCTGCAAGGTGAGGTGTTCTCTGCCTGGAATCCACTTTATCTGTAATACATATTATCTAGGATGTTTGTGTGTACATTCTTACACCGAAATTTTGTTGCATATTCCATTTTATGCTATCTTGTCAGGTTTTGGTGTCAGTACTATGCTCATATTCTGTAAAATGTTTGAAAGCATTCCCAATACAGTGATACCCTGAGACAACCAGCCTATTATTAACCTAAATTAAGGTCTGCCTCACAGCCTTAGTTCTCAAACAGGAGCAGGCCAAGGTTCGCATCTTGAGAAAGGGGAGGCAGAATCAACAGAGCAACACATTTGATCATGCTAAATATTTTAACCTTACTTTTGGTGTTGTGCTCCATATTTTTTAGAGCAAGATTACCTGATATTTAAAAGTAAGAAAAATCCTATCTAATGAAGTTAACATTTTTTTGAGGAAAATGCTTTACTAGTTTAACAATTTTTCAATGATTATTGCTTATTTTTCTATTTCAATTTGAATTCACATTTCCCGTAAAAATCATGCTTCGATGAGATATTCAAATTTATCCAAATAATGTAGATAGAATATTTCCCTATAATTAACTTCTTCAAATTGGTTTATATCTTTCTTGATTTTGTAATTCTCATTTTATACTGATTTTTATGCATCCTTGAGAATACTTTTTATTTTTTCCTTCATGGATTATATTTATTCTCCATTCTTACTCCTTCATTTGGAATTTACTCAGGTTGACTTAATCTGTACAGCCATTTACCTTTCCTGTTTAGCACCAAAAATTATGTAGTTCTACTTTTTCAATGGCAAAATTGTGAAGTTTTTGTTGGCTTCCTTCTAAAACATTAACATGCTTTTACTTTTCCCTACCATTTCCAAGTCCTAGTTATTATAATTACAATGTATATATCTTCACTCATCAATTTTTTGGACATTTGCTTTGCTTTACAATTACATAATTTCCTTAATTGACAGTTTTTAACTGGTATTTAAATGAACATTCTTTTTATAATGTCCCTCTTTTTAATTCTGTATTTTTAAATTTTATGAATTGATCTTTTTGGTCAGCTGGAGTAGGCCTTTGGAGTACGGTATAAGTCATGCATGTGTGATTTCTAAAGACACCATTTCTTGTATCCCAAGATCCAGTGCCCATTACTTAATGTATCTATTAATTACATTATTTATTACATTATTAGGAACTGCAATCACTGACAGCCTGGAAAAACATAAGTCTTGGGCAGGGCCACAGCTATGGCCACTACAGAAAAGTTTTTTCAGAGTGCTGTGGCTGTCTAGTTGGTAAAGATTCCAGGTTCTTAGGAATTGATTCATACTGACAGGAAGAGAGATCTGCTTTTTTGAAAGCAAGTCTTTTATATGTGTAGCCCTTCCTATTGTTTCTGACACACAGCAGGCACTCAATAAATGTCTATTAAATGGCATTAATAACATGTTATTTCTTCCTTGAACAAATTCAATATATACCCATGACATTACATTCCATCCTTCCCACTCTGGCTACTTTTTTTTTTTGGTACCAGGGATTGAACCCAGAGGCACTTAACAACTGAGCCACATCCCCAGCCCTATTTATTTTGAGACCAGGTCTCACTAAGTTGCTTAGAGCTTTGATAAGTTGCTGAGCCTGGTTTTGAACTTGTGATTCTCCCTGCCTCACCCTCCTGAGTTGCTAGTTACTGGCATGCACCATTACCAGCCTGGCCATAAGTCTCATTCTGCCATAAATTCCTTTACAGGTTTTTGTTTTCTTAAGAGAGCTGATCTTATCACAAACCACAATCTTCGTTAAAAATTACCAGTGGCTCCCTAATGTTATACTCTTTAGAAAATCTCAAGCTCTTCTAGCTCCATTTCATTTTACAAACTGTCCATTTGAGCCTGGTCCCTGAACAGTCCCTCACATTCTTGCTTCATTATTTTCCAATCCTATCCCTTGTACTTTTGAGTGTTCTTTCTTGTTTATATACTTCACAAAATCTCATACCTGAAACCCTCTTGTCACTTCCTCTGACTCCACACCATGAATTACTCTCATACTCTGTATGTAGAGTATTTTAAACATAATTTAGCACATTAACCACATTTCAGTTGTTTGCCTCCTTTCAGACTAAGAACTCCTTAGAATAGGGTAATTATTCATATTTGCATACCAAACAAGAATAATGTACCAGCCAGGCGCGGTGGCTCATGCTTGTAATCCCAGAACTTTGGGAAGCTTAGACAGGAGAATCATGAGTTTAAAGCCAGCCGCAGCAATGGCGTGGCAAAAGCAACTCAGTGAGACCTTGTCTCTACAAAAAACACAAAATAGGGCTGGGGATGTGGCTCAGTGGTCGAGTACCCCTGAGTTCAATCCCTGGTACCAAAAAAAAAATAATGTACCAAGTACTTTAGCAACTTATGATGCTCAAAAAGTCTAAATTCAATTTCTAATGCTAGACAACATACATGTCTACGCTAAATTTTCCCTTAGGAAATATGTTGACTTAGAAATAAATCTGTCCCCAGAGAACTGCCCTATCCAGTTAATTCTGTATTCATTTCAGTGTTCCTAGACCCCAAATTCCACCTCAAAACTATTGCTATAGGGCTGGGGTTATGGCGCAGTGATAGCGTGCTCGCCTAGCAAGCGTGAGGCACTGGGTTCGATCTTAAGCACCACATAAAAAAAATAAAGATATTCTGTCCACTTACAACTAAAAAATAAATATTAAAAAAAAACTATTGCTACAAACTGAGTTTCTCTTCTTACAAAATAGGGACGTTTGCACAATATTAAGAGTTCAGGCTGGGGCTACAGAAAATTAAGTTCCAAAACTGGCTCCTACAATTAGTATGTTAACCTTCAAGTCTCAAATTTCTACTTCTTAAAATGTGATATATATCTACTTTGCTAATTTGTCTTGCTTTATTGCAAACTGATAAAGTACTGAGTATAGTGTGGTCATAGGTATTTTCAGTTACAACTTGTGTCATGCAACTGGCCTTGACTCTCTTCTGTCATTATTTTGTGAGTTAATGCAGTTGTGACTTGCCATTTGCAAACAGAACAGGAAAAGTAGTATTCACAATTCAAATACACACAGTATGGGGTTCTTTGTAATTAAAAGTAAAATCTAAATCTTAAAATTATTTTATGCATTTTACAAGTTTATTCAAATTAAATATTTTACTTTGTTATAGGTTAGTTTGCTGGCATTCTTTTCAGGAAGATGTGTCAATAGATAATGGCACTTGGATGATCACTTTATTTCCATTTCTTCTCTACTATATACTCTGTAAAACATACCCACCAACCTGTGCCTGACATAACATCAAGTTAAGTTACCTTCTATTAATAAAGGACATTAACTTGAATCTGAAATTAATTATAAACTGTTACTTCCCAGTCTCAACCCACATTAACTGATAAACCAATACAATGAAAACCAGGCATCAGAGTTTTCTCCAGATATTTAATGAATGCAAGATGCAATGTGGCCATATTCCATGAAATGTGATTACCAGTTGGGAAGTTGCAGCCCTACTGAATCAAACAAAAGTTTTATAACAGCTAAAAGCTTTATATAGGTGTATTTGTTCTTAATTGCTATAATATAGACAGTTTGATAAATAAGTTGTTTCTTGTGCTTTTTCTACTTTAGGCGATTATATACTTAAATACAGATGAGACACACAAAAAAATTTACTAGTTTGAGTTCTAAGTATTTTTTTTACTACAGACCTTCCCCCACTGCAAGTTAGATGAGAAGACCCAACCTTTGGTATAAATAACTTATTTCTGTGACAATATTTAAAGGATACCATTAGTGTTCACTATCAACATTTGTGTAGTTGTTTGGTAAGGGGGTGGCCAGAGCTTCTTTACTCTCAGTAAGTGCTCTGGGCTGATGGATAAACACACTAAATTTAACACCTTGGTTATTTGCAGCTCTAACAAAACCACTGTTGGCAGTCATTGTGATGGCTTTTAGAGTGTCTCCTGTTCCAAAAATTGTTAGCGAACGGCTATTAATTTTTGAACTGGCCACTAGTCTCAAGGCACGCTCAGAAGGCTGGTCTGGCACCACACTGATTCGCTTAATGAGCATAGTGGCCCTCTCTCTTTCCCCAGGTCCTCCTAAAGTATCTAGAATAGACTGAAAATCCTTGACAGCAGATTCACAAGCAAACAATTCCTTGTCCTTCATAAATGCCTCCAGCTGAGGGAGAACCTGCTCTTTCCTCTCTTGCTCTGCTTGTTCTGTGAGCACTTTTTCTTTGAAGATAAAGCGGCAACCTCCATAGCTGAGGGCAGATACATATGTGATTAAAGTAGTAATGTCCAGATTTACTCTTTTACACACATCAACCTTAATCTCTGTTGGAAATGCAACACTTGCTAGTATATTTTCCCGGTCTACTCTGGTCACCTGCAAAAGTTCCGGGCCCTCATCATCTGATTCACTCTCACTTAGTTGGAGCTCCTCAGGGTGATCTAACAGAGAGTTGACTGCTACTATGTCTCCTCTCACAGATATGCCCATTTCTTTCAGCTTCTCTGCCATGGGGCTTGAGACACTGTTGTAAAATGCAAAGATGATATGAGGGTTGCTATACTGCACTGGCTGCTGGTGACTGGCCTGGAGAAAGTCTTCAGCCTGCTCAATGATGCTTTTGTCCCCATACTGGCCCCTGCCCAGCCAGATGTTATGCAGTGCTTCAGCCTTCCGGCCAATGGCTTTCACCCAAGTATGACCACCGTTTGCAACTACATCCACTACAAGGGTCTGCTTTTCTCCCAAGGCATCTGTGTAACCAAAGACATGGAGAACACTAACAACTTCTTCCAGGTTTTCTGCTGATTCCACAATGGCTCGCAGATGTGTTAGATTTGTGCTTTGCAAGTGGGATTCTTTAATAGCTACTTTCCCAGCTTCTACTTTTTGTAAGAATTTTAATTCTGCCTTCAATTTGCTGCAGAGCTTTGCACCACCTTCTATACCACCTTTTCTTGATCTAGAAAGTGATTCTGCTCTTTTAATCAGTTCCTTGGCTATGGCGATTCGTTCACAGAGCATGGAGTGTGCAGACATGCTGACAGCATTATTCCTTTCCTATGGAAAGACAACAAACAAGGCAAATTTAAACAATCCCCCAAAATTATAAGAATTAAAATTTGAATCTTATGGAGACTGAGTCTATGAACCTGGGCTTGTTTGATTTTGGAGTGAGTCCTTTAATAGCTAAAGGAAAGCTATACTTCAGAACTCTTCCTTATGTGTGTGGGATTCTCATACACTTTAGATTTTTATTTCCTCAGAAGGTCATGGATTTCACAGCATATCCTACGTCAAGATTAAATGCAAGAGTCAATGTGCTGTATTACATGTCCCCTTAACTCTTATCACCAGACTTTACTGTTTAGTTGCTGAGACGTTTTAAAGCAAAACTCAAAACGCCCAGATAAAATGCTTAAAATGAAAATATCTATACAAACTACCTAAAAAGCTGTCCAAATAAGTGTCTCTCTCCTAAACTGGCCAGTTAGCTTCTCTCATCTTTTCCTCCTTCAGCAGTTGGTATATTTCAACCAGCTACCTCCTGATTTTCCGGGGGACACAGGGTACTTACGTAAAGGAATCAAGACTGCCTCACGTCTGCATCTGATGTCAAACCAGAATACTTTAAAAGACCTAGGGCGACCACCAATTTGCCTCCCAATCCTAAAGAAGGAAAAGCTCAAGGAAAACTGAACTCCAAGGAGAAGCCCGCGGAGGCCAGGCGGGCCAGAGGTCTGCGGGGCCTTCCGGGTGGGCTTCGCCTCCTGGGCCCAGCGCGTCCATCTACGTAGATGGGTCCCTCTGGGCAGGGTCTGAGCTCAAACAGGCCCCTGCAGGCGCCAGGGCTTATAGGCCAGCGCGGAGGGTGCACGGTCGTGCCCCTCTCGCCAGGACGGCCCAGCCCAGCCCCCTCTGGCCTCAGAAGGCGAGTCTCGCTCCGTTTTTCCCTCCCCTTCTCCCTCCGGGGCTCCTCACCAGCAGCGCCCAGGACCGCGAGCGCGAGCAGGCGGGCGCGAGCACGCGGAGACCGGGACCCGCTGGGAAACCTCACCCGGCAGCCCCCACCTCACTCAGCGCCGAGGTCGCTCCGCCCGCGAGAGCTCCGCCGCCTCCTGCGCCTCCCGCGTCACGTGGTTCCGGGCCGGGCGAGGCCGAAGCCGCGATTCCCAGGCGGCAGCGCGGCCTCTCGAGCGTGACCGACGCTAGCGCAGCAGCCATGTTTGTTGAGGGCGCTGGCTTCTCCTTATAGCCGTGAGGGAGGCGCTTGGAAAGGTGCGCTCCCCCGGCCCCCAGAGTTGTAGTGTGGTGGGGTTGCGGGGGGAATTCATCCCCACTGAGTGCGGGGCGCTCTTATCTCACCCGGATCTCGGGTGTTTTTCTGCCCCATTTTAACAGAAGAAACACTGGGAGAGGCTTTTATCAAAAGATATAACTCCACACCATCCTGAGCTCTCCACGGAAAGGGCTATTGCAGACATACTGGAGGGCAAATGACTGGGTGGCTTCTGAGGGGCTGGGATATTTAGACAAGTATTCAAAGTCACTCAGATTATATTTGACAAAGTAAAACTAATTCTGAATATTAAAGATTTCCAGTTAAAACTAATCCCATGTATGCTGCTTTTTCTCTAAGCTCTACTTACCCCTTTAAGTCCCAAGTTTTCAATTGTGAGCATAATATTAAAATGTTATTTCAAAGTTACCATAAGTCATGTATTTTTTTTTTTTTTTGTACCAGGGATTGAACTCAGGGGCATTCGACCCCTGAGCCACATCCCCAGCCCTATTTTGTGTTTTATGTAGAGACAGGGTCTCACTGAGTTGCTTAGCGCCTCACCGTTGCTGAGGCTGGCTTTGAACTCACGATCCTCCTGTCTCAGCCTCCCAAAGTGCTGGGATTACAAGCGTGAGCCACCGCGCGCGGCCTGTTATTCCATTTTTTACAGGCGTTCCACATCGGGGACGATCGGAAAAAACGAATTAAATAAACTCACAAAGACAGAGAGAGGCGATGGCTGCAGATAAGATACACAACTAACACATTTTTTAGAAGACAGAAGCAATAACTTATTTGTGCTTAGTGTATGGCAGTATTCTAAATATTTTACACATATTATCTTACCCTAAATAGATAGATGTAGTTTACAGATAAGTGAGCCACAAGAGGTTACTTGAATCCAGAAAGCGTCTCTGCAGATGGAGAAGGCTGCCTGCAGACCCTAATAGGCAAGTGCTTCACAAAGAACCCCAAGAGGGGTTTGGAAACTTTAGGTGCCCAAAAGGTTGAGGAGAGCTGAGACAGAATTAAAAATGGAGTTTTGCTTAACTTTGTATAAGGAACATCCTGTCTTCTATCCAGTATGGCCCAGCCATTCCTCATTCTTCCCAGGCAGAAGGCTATAGAGTATCTGATGCTGAAGATAGGAATCAGGGGTTTCAGACTTAATGCCCAACAAAAGATGGGAACAGGCACCATTAGGAATGAACTGAGTTTTCTTACTGAATGGTGCCACTGGCTCCTTTTCTGTTCCCTCAAGAATATTGGCAACCCTTTCATCCTCACTCCACCTTCTCCTCAAAACTCTATTTTTCTCTGGAGAAACTAAGCAAAGACCCCTGAAAAATCATTCAACATCTCCCAGAAGGTAGGTATAGGCCTCAAACACAGCACTTTAAAAAATTCTTTTGTTTGGAATTTGAAGGAAAGAGAAAGCAGACAAGAGGCTTTTTAAAAATATTTTTTAACTAGCATCTTCAAATAAAAATATTTGGCCTTGAAATGAGAATAGTTGTTTGTTTTTTCTTAAGGGGAGAAAGGCAGAGCATAAGAAATCGTTCTTCAAAAGTAAAATGGGTATCGCAAATTTTGAAAACATGAAAAGTGGAAAAATCTAGAAAGCAGAAAAGGTAAAATGAAAAACAGCAATAAATGAGTCCAGTATCCAACTAATGGTTTTAGAAATAAAATAGCAACAAAGAAAAGGAAATTTTTAAGTTTCTTTTCAGTGATTTTCTTGGTTTTGTTTTTACAATGAAAGGGTCTACTAAGTACTTAATACAGTGCATGTTATTAAAAAAACCCACACAAAGGCAAATAAACCATTGTGAAATTTCAGAACACTGTAGATAAAAGACAGACTCCTAAGAGCTGCAGAGGGAAAAAGTTATAAACAAACCATTTGGCATCACATATACAATAACAGTAGGATTCCATCAGCAACACTGGAATTCAGAAGGGAGGACTGCTTTCAAAATGTGGAGATAATTTATTTCTAACCTAGAACCTTTAGCCAAGTGAGAGAGAATAAAGAGTTTCAAACAAGCAACTAGCTGGCACTGATTCAGGAGGACAGACATTTCTAAGAGAGGAGCTTCTGGGAAGTGTAGGGGATAGAATATTATAGATTACCCTTTATCTGACCATGAGGAAAACAGTATTCAGAAGGTTTTCTAAGTTCTGTTGGGGAAATATAGCAAAAACTAGATTGCTGCACAGACATCAAAGTGAACAAAGAAAAAAATGCAGTATCCTCTTCAGAAAATGTAATAGTATACTTACATAGATAGTCCTAGAAAAATCTTTCAGTTGAGGAAGGGACAAGGGACTGGGGGAACTCTTGTAGAGAGGTCTATATTCTTATCTGAAACTGACAGTAGCTAACTATTGGGAACCACATAAGGCTATATCATCCAGTTTTTTTCAAACAGGGAAGCAAGTACCTACAAGTCATGGCTTTCAGGGGATGAAACTTCAGGTGCATGGCCTCTGATGAAGTATTACCTAACTTTTAAAAAATATCCACATGCTCTAGAAATTATCATTTGGTAGCCGGATGACGCTTGCTCTATAACCAACATAGGTGGAGGAAAGAGGACTCCTGTGAGGCAACATTAGTATAGGACCACTGGACTGGTTTTCAGGAAGTTAGGATTCTAATCCAAGGGACCTATTAATTATTCCATGTTCTTGGGCAATTCAATGAACATCAGTTTGCTCTTCTTTACAGTAAGAGGCTTAGAGAGTTTTCCTACATGGCAAGGGGACACCTAATAAAGATACGAGGTTAATAGGCTAAAGAAATAGCTCAATGGTAGAGTGACTGCTTAGCACATGTGAAGCCCTCGCAAAGAGGTGAGGTTAAGTACTGAGAGCTGGGAGTTTTGTACTATGAAAACAATTGAGCAATAGATGAAAATTCCTTTGATGTTCCCTTAATACTTGGTTTCCAATGTATCAGCATTCAATAATCATAAAGCCACTACGTTAGTCTTCTTTCTTACTCCTCCTTTCCTTTTCAATCCCTTCAATACCCTTATTTATGTGAATTTTGAACATTTCGATGTTTCTCTGTTAGTAACTGTTTCACATATTTAAATTCGTGGTTCAGTATGGAACTGGGAAAGAGAAAAGGACAGGGCAGAGTGGAGACAAAAGTTTTTAAGATAGAAACTGAACCAAGAGTAGGGAGGGGTTAAGAACATTTATGAGTATTACTATAATACTTAAATAAGACTGAAAGAAGCTAGAACTCACAGGCTAGACATGATTCAAGACTTTGGGACTGTTTAGGGATGTAATGGGTTGCTACATGAAAGAACTGAACTTCCCAAGAACTGGGACAAAAAGAACCAGCTTAATTTTATGGCCATTGAAAAAGAATAAACTTCAAGCAGGTAGACTAGAGTTAAAGGCAGCTTCAGCTGAAACTGGGCTTTGCAGTGAAAGGCGGCAGGAGGCAGAAAATTGAACCTTGATCCAATCTAATTCAGTTAAATCCCCCCCCACACTTTATTCTATATAATGCATTGTTCACACTCAATGAGAAAAAATCTACATGCATTTTCCTTTTGTCTTAAATTTATATACCCATATTCTTCCCTCTCTGATTTGTAGAATTTTGGCATTCCTCTGGTTTTTGAATACTGGATATTACAGAGAGCCTAAGCAAATTCAAAAGCACTGTATTTAACCATTAACCATGCCAGGTGTTTCACTTTCATTATCAAATTAAGTCCTTAAAGACCCCTCTGAGATAATTACTTTGTACAGTAACTTAGCCAGTAAGTGTGTAAGTTGAGAACTAACTTCAAAGTCCATTCCTTTCTACTAGTACATTCACTTTCCAGTGTGCTGGAGTCCCAATATATGAACAGCCCATAAGAAAAGATTATCAGATAAAGCTTCAAGACAGACATCTTAAAGCAAGAGACCAATGTGTCATCTACTATCTCTTAAAATGTTTCCAATACTGGTAACAACAGAGTTATGGTGATGGCAGACATAACTAAGAATCCTGTCAAAATTGCTCAGCTAAACTTTCCCCCTAAACTTAGCTAAGTCTTACTCAAAAACTTTTAAACTACATTTAAATCATGCAATTGCCTATTACCTCTTCACATTAGTAAGAGTAATGATGTTCATAAGCTCTTTGCTATGAATAAGGAAGACGTTTCTTTTATCCAAAAAGTGTGGGGGGAACCTCACAACACAAGCCTGATACCATCTAGGATTCCCCAATATACTTACCTACTTGTGATGGAGAAACCAACAAGAACCAGCAAACCATGGTTTATTTACTTGACATATCTTCCACAGGAGACCTATTTGGCTGACCCCTCTTCATCGCTCCAATACAATCACACAGGGCACTCTAGGACCTCACTGATTCACACCTACTGGTGCCTAACACCTATGCTTCATATCTTGTCTTGTGAGTCTATGAAAGTCTGTGTATTCTGCCAGCTCTAAAAGCAGTGTTTATCAAAATCAGCATTTTACTTTATGGAAACAAGCAGCATTGGGGGAGGGGGGGTAAATGGGGCAACAAATTTGACTTAACCAAAAGTGCACTGAAACTGAAGAATGATTTCATCATTCTGCTTTGCAATGTAGTTTCTAGAAATCAACTGTGATAAAAAGCAGGAAATAGCTGTATTAAAATTTTACTAACTCCTAAAAAGCTGCAAGTTGAATTTAACAGTTTATTATGATTTATAAGTGTCATTTTTAAAAACATCAGTCCATTAAACCATGTAGAAATAAGTATGCAAAAAGTCTGCAAAACAAAACATTCTTTAAACATGTTTAAGTAGATAGATTATCTGAAATTCTGGATTGTTCAGTCACTTCATTATTACGCTATGGCAGCCAAGTAATCCTTAACTTCAGTTGGAGTAAGCCGCCTAAATCCAGCTTCATTGCAGATGCCAACTTCAATGTTATCTTCTGTCATTTGTCCTTCAAAACTTTCCTATTGAGAAGAAGGTGAAACGGTCAATTTTCCAATTAATTTTCCAGTTAATTATAAAATCCTTATAAATCCAGTTGGCAGATAGTGAGCTAACCTTTAGGGTTAAGATGGCTGTATGAATGGCATCTTCAAGTTCCAAATCTTCATTATATCTAAAGAAAATTAAAAAAATAAATGACTTTATGGCACTGTTTAATATTATTTTACCTATTCAAATACAATGACAGCAACAGCGTTTGTATAAGTTTGTTTTTTTTTTAAAATATTATTTAGTTGTCAGTGGACCTTTATTTTCTTTATTTGTATGTGGTGCTGGGAATCGAACCCAGTGACTTGCACATGCTAGGCAAGGATTCTACCACTAAGTCACAACCCCAGCCCCAAGATTCTTTTAAAAAATCTAACACTTTTAAAATACTAAGTAACACATCAATTCCTCTTGTCACGTCATTGATAGCTGTCCCCAAATGAGTAATTTATCATCATTTGGTGCTCAATTCCCAAAAACTGCAAAAAGAATAATCCTGAAAGTTATAGGAAATTTCTTATGTATAAATACTTTAATATAATTGGAATATGGTAGCAATATTATAATTAAAAAAATAAAGCAGAAAAATCATACTTTTGTTAAAATTTTGTTTGTTCTTATAAATTATAACATGTTAGGATGTGAAATGTTTGGACTCAATAGGTAAAAGTTTAAGCAAAAAAGTGCTTTAGGACTCCAAAATTAAGCTTACCATTTAAGTGAAAGTCTAATATCTTTAATAACCTTAATATTAATATGTGAGGAATGTACTGAAAAGGGTCATCTGTTAACATCAATTGAGGTTTTCTGTTCAAAAGGCCAAACATTTTTGAGGACTATAATAATGCTGAGTCAGGAATACTACTGGGAATAAGTGAGAGCAGTTTGTTGTGCTCTCCAATGACAGCAGACTTTTATACAGTGTCCCACTCTTCATCAAGAACACAAACCATACATTTAATCTGTTCAACAGCAGGTATTTGATTTCACAATGTTTCTGTCATCATAATACACAGCTGTTATTAAATCATTTAAACATTTCTCTCCTCCTTAGCACAACATTTTTTTTTTTTAAATAACAGGGAAAATGAAGTTTAAAAAATTTAAAATATTATTTAGGAAAAAAACAAGAGCATATAAAAAGATGTTCTTAAGAAATTAGTCTGAAGGCTAGGAAGCCAGGATGTTGAGAAGTTTTGTTTCTTCTATCTGTAACTAGGTTCAAACACAGAGTAATATAACAAATTTGTCCAGATCCATGAAATTAATAAAGTGTGCTGAAAAGTGTTAAGTCAATTTGCTGCTGAATCCAGTTAGTGAGCCTACCTTTTCTCAAGGAATGTTTTCCCATTCACATAGTTCTTTCCCATGGCTGTGGCCTTCCAGGCAAAGTAAGCTCCCTTAATCATGAAGGGAAAAGAGATATATTTTAAAAAATACAATTGTATTCTTCTGCCATTTGCTTTGAAACTCTGTAATTGGCCTCAGTTTCTAAGGTCATAGAATACTTATTGGAATGGTATGAAAATGTCACAAATAGGTTATCTTTCAAAAAGGTCAGAGGGCTGGATGACAGAGGCATGAAGCAACTCAGAAGTTAAGAAAAAAGTTGGTGTCTTGATTGTGGTGATAGTGTCCTCCAAAATGTATATGTATCAAAACTCAGCAAACTAATGATGGGAATTGTTGATGATGCAATGTACTATATATAAATTCTGTTAAAGAAAAAAAGTTAAGGAAAACTGGGTTTAACAAATAATTAAGAATAATAATTTAGCTTAATGGATTGAAGGGACTTAAAAATCTATCACATAAATCTGAAAATTGGTGATCAATTCACCACCCATTTGTGAATAAATTAAAGAGGCATCTTTTCATTAAAAAAATACTCAAAGGTTTTAGCCAGGCACGGTGGTACACACCTGTAATCCCAGCACTTTGGGAGGCGGAGACAGGAGAATCGCGAGTTCAAAGCCAGCCTCAGCAAGGGCCAGGCGCTAAGCAACTCAGTGAGACCCTGTCTCTACATAAAACACAAAATAGGGCTGGAGGTGTGGCTCAGTGGTGGAGTACCCCCAAGTTCAATCTCCAGTAGCAAAAAAAAAAAAAAAGGTTTTGATATTTTGTAATTTAAAATTTAAAGTGAAATGAAAGCAGTAGCAATGTCATAAAAAGCACATCATCATCTGTTGAAAAATATATATGCACAAAGACAAAAATACCAAGAAATATATTAAACATATTAAATGAAACAATTGCTTTTTAGATAAAATAAGGCAAAATAGAGCAAAAAATAGAGCAAAAAAGCATACAGTTCCAGAGAAGAGAACTTCTGCTACCCACTGGAAAGGAAAGGATTGTCATTTGGTTTCAGAAGCCCAGAGATGGGGTAAGAACACTGTCAAAATTCCCCAAATACTACTTCCTTTTCTGATTTAAGTAACCAACCACCATACAAATATACATATGTGTATATGTGTGTGTGTGTGTGTGTATACATATATTTGCCTTTTAAATTTATAAATAAGTTTAATATTGAATGAACTTGCAATTACCTACCATAAACAATGAAAGTGGAGTTCCTAATCTTAAACTTTTTCTTAAGGTTCTCTCATAACAAATGGAATGACATGGAATAGTACTTTTGGAACACTTTCTATCCTAGATACCGATCTTCTGTTTTAGAGCAGACAACTCACCCAAAATATTAGTTGCACTCATTTTCTAAAACATTGAATTCAAGGTAGTCATATTAATATTTTTGCTGGAAAAGTCACACTCAAGTCAGTTCCAAGATTAACCTGATAGCAAAGATTATAAATTGTTTTCCAGATTCATGTCTGCAGCATTTTCCTAAGTAACAGAATTCTATAGATTTAATAAGATTTGGTAATAACTATTTCAACAAGTTACTCAAGTATGCAAAGTTAATAAACAAGACAGAAAAAAAAAGGGTAAAAGTTACATAACTGGTAGCTTCCTTGGCAAGTTACTGGAATTTTGAACATGTAAACAAATGTGCACCTTATACTTTCTAAACTCCAAATAAAAGAGAGAAAAAATTGCTAGATTTTAAAACCTTCATGGCTTCTTTTATTAGATATTAAAAGAACACTTTAACAAATCCCTCAAATATATCTAATGATACTCACCGATGGATCTGACTGAAATAAATATGGTCGTCCCTCATTCCATCCACAAATAAGTAAAGAAACTCCAAATGGACGAACACCACTGCAAAAAGCAAATGAAAATTATTTGGTGTGTTCATGATATTTAAAATTACCCTCAAGTGAGAATTTATCAATACTCTCAAGAAAAGCAAATTATCAAATAAACTGAATTAGACTTAGAAGTTCCTTAGAAAGTATTTTAAAGTCTTTGTAAATGAATCAATTCAAAATGATTCTCATCATAGAAGTAAGGAAAAGTAGTTAAATAAATTTGGATGAATGGAGTAACATATTGGTTATGGTAGGGTTTATTCCCAAGTTCATGTATGGAAGCTTGATTCCCAATGTAATGGTATGAGAGGTTGTGGATATTTAAGAGGTGGAACCTAGTGGATGGAAATTAGGTCATGGGGCACCATCCTCAGAAAGGATTAATGCTGGTTTCTTATGATAGGTTTGGTATTACAGGAATAGACTAGTTCCCACAAGAGTGGATAGTTATAATGCAGCAAGTTTAGCTCCTTCCCACTCTTTTGCTTTCTCTTTCACCACAGGACCTCTCTTGCAAGGGCTCCTCCTGGCCATGTAATGCTATATGCCAGAAGGACATCATCAGAATTTGATGCCACACCATGTTACTGAACCTCCAAGACTGTGAGCTAAATAAACTTCTTTGTAAAGTACCCAAATTCAGAGATTTTGTTATATGGATACAAAATGGACTAAGACACAGCTAGACAATGGGATTTCTACCTAAGTATGGAGTAACATTCAGTGTCCTAACAAACATAACTTTAAACTAACACAGCTTTTCCATTGGGTTTACGTAACTACCTTTATACTCTCATTCACATCCAAACCTAAGAACATTGAGATTAAAATGAATAAAACGTATCAAAGAGCTATTACTTTCATTACCTCTAACAATCATTTATCATTGGGAAGATTAATGTAGAAATACTAATCACTGCCCATAAGTAAGTGTTTTAATAACTGGCAAAGGACTTGGGTATACAAAAGCAACATTCTGCTGTTGCATTCACATTTTTCCTTAAGAAAACATTCTAAGTCCAGTTAAGGTCAGAAACATTCATCTTAGAGATTTCCTCCATTTTTAAGCAAATACAGGGACAACAAATCTTGATATATATATATCTGCTCTTTTAAAATGACTTTTTTCCTTGTAATTCATTACTCATTTTGAATAATAAAGCAACTTACCCTGATTGGGTGTACTCTTGCATCACAGAAGCTACTCTCTGTACCAGCTGAGCTGTGGGAATGGGTTCTTGGTAAACAAGATAATATTGCTGAGCAAGTTTTCGAGCTCTGTGCACAAGCACCCTAAAAAGGAATAAATAAGATTTAATTAAAATTAGGATGCTCTATTACTCAAAAAGACTCATTATCCTTCTCTAGGCATATACCTACAGCACAAGTTTAATATGCATCTCTCTCTTTTTGTGCATGTTGGGGACTCTGGGATTGAAACCAGGGGTGCTCTACCACTCATCCCTAGCCCTTTTTACTTTTTATTTTCAAACAGGGTCTCACTAAGTTGCTGAAGCTGGCCTCAAATTTGTGATCTTTCTGCCTCAGCCTTCCAAGTAGCTAGGATTATAGGTGTTTACCACCACGCCCAGCTAATATGTACCTCTCTAATAGCTTCTGGCTCAGAGCCAGTCTTACTCTTAAATCTGATTCCAGTTGATTTAGAAGAAAATATCAGAGCATCACAGAGGAACCACATAATAGGAGACAGATAACTAGGCAAAAGCAAGGGAAGTAGGGACTCAGAAACCAATAAGCTTAAAAGTAACAGATTTAATATACAAAATAAGAGGTTTATTCTTCCTTCATGGCTTCTTCAAGAATGCCCCCATCCTCCTGAGAGCTGCTACCCTGTCTTTTTAGATTTCACCCCAGTTAACACACATATATGCACACATGAACATACACACACACAATCTGGGGCATTTTTTCTCACTCTATGCCAATCTTTTCCGCAGACTGTCTTAATCTCCCTGCCTACACTTTCAAGTAACCTTCAGAGATTAAGAAACAGTAAGAAACTATTTTAACTTAAACTATTTAACTTAAAATATAAAAATTGTTAAAAGATATTAAGAATATATGTTAATAATCAAATATATTATCAAGATAAATAGTATACCATCAAAATAAATAGTGCCTGCTCATGTACTACTGATCTGAAATATGTACATTATCCCTCTGTATGATGCTCAAGCACATTTAAGTTTATTCTATCAGTGGTGGCACACTGCAGTCTCTCTTCTATGCAGTGGTAACAAAATCTGCAATAGTGAAGGCTGATTACATTTCAGTGACCCTGTTTTTATTTTCTGACTCATTAAAGTAAAATGCTGGCTCTGTTTATCTTATTCTATAAAATCATGAGTAGTAAAATAAAATTTCTTAATTTATTAAATGAAAAACATAGAAAGCTTTCTATTTGCTGGTAACCTGAGGTAACAGCAATATTCTTTTTCCCATGAAATATAAAAGGAATGATTCTATGAGCTTCTGGATCCTGGATGGCTGTCATACTGAACAATTTTCAGTGGCCTTTAAGAATATTTTCCCTTTGACAAGAACAAATAAAGATAATGAGGTTAACTATGTATGATGATGCTTTCTTTTGCCACCTGTACTTTTTAAAAATATAGTTTATGATAATGTATGTTGCTTTAATCATTTTTAAAGTGAAGAAGGGAGAATGGTAGAGCAGTGAAAGAGTACTTGCCAGAATGTGTGAGGCCCCTAGCCGGGCGCGGTGGCGCAAGCCTGTAATCCCAGCACTTAGGGAGGCTGAGACAGGAGAATCATGAGTTCAAAGCCAGCTTCAGCAATGGCGAGGCGCTAAGCAACTCAGTGAGACCCTGTCTCTATATAAAACACACACAAAAAAAATAGGGCCGGGGATGTGGCTTAGTGGTCAAGTGCCCTGAGTTCAATCTCCAGTACCAAAAAAAAAAAAAAGAATGTGTGAGGCCCCAAGTTTATCCCTAGCACCCCCTGAAAAAAAAAGAAACCAAAAAAAAAAAATAGCTACAAAGTAATTTAATTGCCTTGCTGGTGAAAGTGCTTGCAATACTTACAGTTCTAGTTGTTTTGATATATATACAAACTTAAAAAGTACACTAAGATCAGGTGTGGTGGCACACACCTTTAATCCCAGCAGCTCAGGAGGCTGAGACAGGAGGATCGCGAGTTCAAAGCAAGTCTCAGCAAAAACGAGGTACTAAGCACCTCAGTGAGACCCCGTCTCTAAATAAAATACAAAATAGGGCTGGGGAGGTGGCTCAATGGTCAAGTGCTCCTGAGTTCAATTCCAGTATGTGCGTATATATGTACGTATGTATAAATAAATAAATAGTGCATTAGGGAACATGGAAGCCCTTTATGTCCAGTCCTTGGAGGACAGAGGAGAGATAGTGATTAGAAGGAAAAGTCCACTAAACAGAGATAGAGGACTAAGTACTATGTCTACCTCCTCTTTTAAAATGGAGTGAAACTGAGTTAATCTCCTTAATGTGTACAAACATTAAGCTATTAATGAGGCTGAAGCTGCTAAACAAAACACAAAGAGCTGGAAGATTAAAGGAACACCCCTTGACTTTTCTCCTCAAAGTATAGATTACAATATTTAATGAGACGGTATAAAGAAGAACTATAAATAGCATAAAATACCTGTAATCTGGGCCCATGCCACTATAGACCAAACCTATATGTTTGGTAATTGGTTCCACTTTGTGTACACTTCGCTCATCATACAGAATGGATTTCTGTTTCTTCTCAGTTGCTAATACCACACCATTTGCAGCTTAAAAAACAAAACAAAACAAAGACCTACATAGTTAATCATTTTAAACCTCTATTTCAACGGTTTTCTAATTAGTGATATATTAAAACCCAAACTACATTGTTATTTCCTCTAATTTATGAAACCCCTTCTTCTGGATTCCTGTTTCAAATTCTGTATTAAAGTCAACAAAGAAATGGTAAATCAATTTTTCCTTCACTTGTCATTTAAAATACGCTTAAAAAAAAAAATCCCTAGAGCCAAAGGCATTACACAACACAACTTCTCTTAAAGTACTCTAGGATATCTGAGAATTTACATGTTTTAAAATACAATGTATTTCTGATAACTTGGCCCCTGTTCTTATAACATCAAGACTTTTTCTAACATATGAAACAATTATATTATCTTTAAATTATGTTTTACAATGAACTTTTCTAAATTATAGGAATGACAAAAACTGCCAGAGAGCAATTAGTAGAACAACAAAAGAATACTCAATTTTCTAAACGGGAACACCATTTCCCATTCTCTGAATGGGAAAGACCACATGTGGGTTATCACAACTAATAGATAAAGGTTCTATATTTACTTGGAAAAGAAATTTTAATCACCTCATTGGTCTTTTATTACTATTTGCTTTAAACTTCAAAGTATTCTAAATTAACAAAAATAACTTAAAAATTATGCTGCCACAGCTATTTACTTATAAAATTAATTACTACCCCCTCCATCAGGAAAACTATTAACAAGCACCTAAAGTGAAAAAAGCACTTAATTACCTTTAATTCCCACTGAAGGGGCTCCTCCAGCTACTGCAGCCAAAGCATATTCAATCTGGACAAGTTTACCAGATGGGCTTAAAAAGAAACACAGGTTTTACTAAATTCATGTATTTTCAAATGTTTTTTTATAGAAACATCTCTTGAATGCAGATGTATAGCTCAAATTCCATTAATCGAAACCTAAGCAACAGTTGGCTTTTGATTATTTATATGAAGTTGTTCAGTAAGTTTTCAAGATGATTTGAAGATACTCATTGGTGAATCACAAATTCTATATCCTTTGGTTGGTTGGTGTTTCCACTTGGAGTAACACTATTACTATTGCTTCTTTTCATCACTTACCACCCTTGTGATTTTAGGCAAGTCACTTAAGCTTTCTGTGTTTGTTTTCTCACCTATAAATGGAGGTTAATAGTACATAGCAGTTATCTTTTTAAAGGGTTGTTGTAATGATTAAATGAAATGATGCCTATAAGTTTCTGGCATAAATTAGCAATAAGCAATTTCTGAATGGTAACATTATCAAGAATATGTATGTGTCTGTTAAAAACCAAAAAGCATGTTATTTTCTATGGTTTCTTTTTTTTGTTGTTTTGTTTTTGCTACTGGAGATTGAACTCAGGGACACTCAAACACTGAGCCACATCCCCAGCCCTATTTTGTTTTATGTAGAGACAGAGTCTCACTGAGTTGCTTAGCCCCTCGCCCTTGTGAGGCTGGCTTTGAACTTGCGATTATCCTGTCTCAGCCTTCCTAAGTGCTGGGATTGATTACAGGCTTGCGCCACTGCGCCCGGCTTCTTCTTCTTCTTTTTTTTTAAGCAAGTAGATAAAGCCTAACATGTAAGACCTAGATACATACCATTCACAAAGTATTCTCCATATAATATAAACCTAATTCTAAGAACCATTAGATGGTTACACTTAACAGCTCTAGTGTCATGAGTTTGGTAGCCAAATAACTAGTCCCAAACTGGCCTTTTAGGTAATACTTTATTTCAAACTAGTTGCTAAGTTACAATCAGCACCACAAACCAACCTCCTTTTATAGAAGGAAAACAAAAACCAAAACCCCTGAATAAAGTAATTGGTTCAGTGTGACACTACTAAGTCCTTATCTTCTATCTACTACTGAAAAAAATGAAAAGATGATCTTAAGCCCCAGAAGGCCATCTGTTTTAACTTCATACAATTACAGATACTGTCACTCAAGACTCAACTTCCACCTTCCCACCCTGCTCTAGACACACAGACTACACTTAGACTTCAAAACTCCTCTGAGAAGCTAATTCCTATGTGTGAAACCCATTTCTCTATTGTCTAGTAAACTCCTTCCTGGTCATCCTGTAGTCCTCAATAAATATGCTATGTCCCCAAGGGATGCCACTCTGTGAGACTAATTTGAAACCCAAATTATGCCTAAGGTGTCCTGTACTTCCTCTTTAGTTAAAGTTCATCATATTTTAATTATTTTTATACTGTGTCTTCCTCAACAAAGTGTAAGCTCTAGTTATGTTTTAGGAAATAACCTAGTACCAGGAATCCACAGTCATTTGACTGATAAAGTGGCAGCTTACAGACTAAATAAAATTAGCTGACTTGAAAGGAAAACATCAATAAGCATTTGGATTATAACATCTGGGTGATTTTTTTTGAGACTTTAATGGTCACTATTTCAACAATCATGACTTTCAGGATTCATCTAACTTTCAAGTATTGTTTTAATACCATCAGGGAAAATTTCAAGACCCATGCAAACTTAATTAACTTTTCTCTGCTCCCACAGGCACCTATAAATACCCTTATCATTTCATCTTTCTGTGAAAGCTTGATAACCTGTAAGCTTGCTGAGCAACTGAACATGTTTTGTAGCCAATAATGCCCCTACCTCAGTGTACAGTACCAGCATCTCTACCTGGGATAACTGAAATAACCTTTTTACTAGTTTTCTTCTCTTTCACTTTACTTACACTCCCAGACAGAGTTACCTTTGTAGCATTTCATTCACAACTAAATCCTATGAAAACTTCTTAGTTCCCTTAAAATAAAATAACAACTACTTGCTCTGGCCTACTGACCCTGAATGATTAGCTTTCATCTACATTACCTTGCTCATTATATTCCACCTCTATCAACTATTCTCTTTACTCCTAAATTTTAAAACAGCTGGCTCCTTTTCATCTTCTAGAATGAAAAATCACTTTGAAAAATGGACCTTTCCTGACCACTCACACTAATGTTCCTCCTCCTGTCCTTTTCAAATAAAATTCCTGGGTAATATAAAAACATTTTTCCAGAATTTATTAAGAGGTACCAAGTTGCTCATTTATTGTCAACATCTTCAGCAAAATGTAAGGTACAAGAACACCTTCTTCATCCCATAATCTCTAGTCAATTCCACCACTAACAGTTTAATTCTGATTATAACATTCTAAAAATGTTCTTTTATAATATTTTAATAAAAAAAGTTTGTTATAAAAACATTCAGTCCCTGATGAAATATGATTTTGTGCCTCAGCTCCACCAAGATTATCTTTTCTTAAAGAACAGCGCATGCTACGTCCACAAAGGTGAACAGTGGTTACCTCGTACATTTTAGTTTCTGTCAAGGTGTATAACAAAATCTTTTAATTAAACTAATTTCATTCAAAGTTTACAAAAACACTATTGTACCCTCACTTATTGAAAACTGCCAAGAGGAAGGCTTTTTTTTTTTTTTAATTTTTGTAAGACATGTAATACAAAGTGTATGTCTACTCAGTACTCAATGATGACCTTGGGCAAGTTCACTTGTGTGGTTAGCTCCTCAGTAACATGAGGTAACATTCATCATAGGTGGTAGGGTAAAGCAACAGAGTAGGATTAAGTTGCACCCACCTATACAGAAAGTATTCAACAAGTTAGATTCTACCTGCCTTCAGTAGTCAGATAGTACAACTAAATGGGACACTACTGATCCTTAAGGAAGTGGTCAAACTAGAATCCTTCCCTGGTCGTTTTTACAAATCCTTCAGTGATGTTTTTCTTACACTGGGTACGATGTTTCACCTCAACTGTATTTTGAAAAAATTACTTTAAAATTCCCCGTTTTATACCAGAAAAGCCTAAAATCTTTACGTATCCCTCCGTCCCAAACAAAACAAAAAAACACCCAAAACATACATCGTAGCCTAGTTATTTTGGGGCCCACAAAAATCTAACTGATAGAAACATCAGCGCTTTCATTTTTCAGTTCTTAAGCTTCTAATAGGGACATGGAAGAAATCGAAAGCATAAGATTCAAGACAATAGTGCCAAACTGTGACCAAGACTCCGACCTAATCGTAAAGCCGAGATTTTCTTTTCTTTTCTTTTTCTTTTTTGAATGCGACCCCACTTAGTTGATGGAAATTCCGAGTTTCAGACACTCCTGCATAGGGCCTAATGTGGCCAGGAAGTCTTGAGTTCTGAACGGGTCACCAGGAGCAAGCTAACTCTCCTTTTCTAGTATCCAAGGCGAAAGCGAATTCCTGCCTACCAGCTTCCCAGTCCCGCAACCCCAAGTTGGTCCCAGGTTCCCCAAATAGGCTCCCGAGGCCTGCCGGCAACGCGACTTGCGCGGCTTCCCCGTTCTCCAGTCAGCCCGGCAAATGACTTTGCAAAGCGGCATTTCCAACTCCACTTCCCATCGGACCATCCGGAAATACTAAGCCACAGGCCAGTACAAATAAAGTGGGCTCGGGTAATCTCTTGCAACCCTTGCTACGGGGGAGGACCTTGGGGTCCCTTACATACCTGAATGTAGTCAGCGAAAAGCTGTAACCGCGCTCCGCCATCTTTACCCGGAGAGCGAAAGCACACTCGCGCACATGCGCACCGCGGCCGATTTCTAAACATTTCCCCTCCTGTTCCTTTTCTTCTCTTTTTCTGATTGGAGCAGAGTTAGAGCCATCTCAGGTGCATTCTGGGAGTTGTAGTTCTAGAAGCTGGATGTGCCCGACTGTGGGTCTTTGCGTACATTCATAGGGGCAGGACCCAGCAGCCCCGTGAGTTCCGTCTTCCGGCAAGGAAGATGGCGTTTGGTGTGCTGCTGCTTGTGGTACCTCAGTGGCCCGCAGCACGGGGACTGCTCCGAAACTGTTGGGAGCTTCTGCAGCGAAAACTTCCACAGAGCTGGCCAGAGTTTCCAGCTCCTCCGTGGGGTAGGTAAAGAAAGGCTCCGTAGGGAGTGGATTAGTGAGGGTATCCAGGCTGCTTAGTAGAGGCAGTTCATGCTTTTTTGCCCTCGGCCGCTTTTCTCATTCCGGGAGGCGCGTAGGCGGACGTTGTTCGTTACTTTAGCCTCGAAACCATAACACGGCTGTTTTTTCGCTTCGGTCAATAAAATAGAAAAATTTCTGTGCTTGTTCATTCATATATAGTTACCCAAGCGCCTTAGCTTGTTAAGGATAAGCACAGCCGGATTTTGTTAAAATGCTGGAAACAGATGCTATCGAGTAATTTCTGAGAAATTACTGAGAACTGAGTTTCCTTCTGATTTGTGCAGGAGTGATTCGGGCTTTTTAAAAGGAGAATGGAGGCAAATGGGTCGCAAGAGTCAGAGAAGTGAAATGGAGCAAGGGGCATTGTAAAATGGGATTAGTACAGCACTGTCTGCTAGCTCTCACTTATCGAAGTTAGGATTCTGTTTGCACACAGAGACCGAAAGACAGAAGCCCTAGCCTTCTCGATGATTGATTATATTCCAAAGGAATGGCCTCGGGTCCTTGAGAGAGACGCTTTGAGACGCTTTGGAGGTGAAAGTGATACGTCTTTACAGTCATAATCCCTTTTTAGCAAATGCAGTTAAAAAAAGAAAAAAGGAATTTAGGTGCCTAGCATCAGGTGTGTTGGCTAGACCGAGAATAAATTTTGCTTGCAGCGTGGAACTTTCTCAGGCTTAAACTTTAAAGAGAGCTGAGGTCATCACAGGGACATGACCTTAAGTTGCTAGAAGCGGTGCTGGAATTCATTTAAGTCTCTTAGTCCAGGAGTTTAGACAGAGTCGTCTTGTGTGTACACTTCTGCAGTTCTCACTTGGTACTAAAACTGGCTATTGAGGATCCCAGTTGTCTTTTCTTTCAGTTCCCATTCCCGTGGTCCACAGGATGCAACTTGTTCTTCTCTGTGGTGTTTCAGCTCTATGCAGATTAATTCTGATCCCTTATTTCTCTTCAGGAACAAGTTTTAATTGAAAATATTTTAGATGTTAAAACTGTCGTTGCTTTGACATTTACTAAATATTCCGAATGCCATAATACCTAGGCAATCTAAACAGAGATATAGACCAAGAAAATATGTACTGCAATACACCAGACACTGGGCTAAGTACATTTTTGACAAGCACTTCTTGGGATAAGCTTAACAATCCCATTAGTTTTTCACCACTTTTCAATTGAAGGAATGTACTTAGAAAAATCTCAAGGTAACACAGACAGTCCAGGTCCTATGTTATTAACCACAGGGCCATGCATAGTAATAAAGACATATTGCAAGTCTGAAGAATAGCCCAGAAGGGATAAAGGAATCTCTTTGATTTTATAAGCAATTTAGAAAAACAAAAATGAGACATTGATAGTCACATAAATAAAAATATATAAAGAAATGATGAGCTGTCTTTTCCATTGTGATCAGACAGGAGTCAAGATTAAATATTATTGAAGAACTTGGAGACTTAAGGGACCTGCCATGTGATTTGATAAAGGAAGTAACTGTTGTAGATACAATTTTAAGAGGCCAGTACACAATTATCCCAGTGCAGGTCAGAAGAACATTTAGTGAATTTTAATCACAGATCTCCATGTACATTTATTAGTTACTTAGCTGCTCACCAATTAGAATATGGACAATTGAGTGATTTTGTTTCTTTGTTTTTGAAGTTAGGCACCTGTCATTCTTTTATTCATTTTACTACTTAATTTCTGAGTCCTATGCTACATGAGGTGAGAAACTCTTGATGTAATTTCACTTATCTCACTTCAGTTTTCATTAAGAAAAATTTCTATTTGTGTTCTTTAAATTTTCCTTTTGTATTAGCTTTAATACTGTATTTTTTACTGGCTAAAGTTTCATGTTAAATGTCTATTGAACTTAACATTCTAAACTATAAATATATCTACACGTGTTTGTGTTTGCTAACATATCACAGTTGATTAGCAAGGTTAGTGATATCTGTAAATAGTCTCTTAGGAGCTAGAAACTAATTTTGTATCTCCATGTTTTATTTTGTAGGACCAGCATTAGCAGTCCAGGGTCCAGCTGTATTTACAGCACCAGCAAATGATACCAGTGGAAGTAAGGAGAATTCCAGTCTTTTGGATAGTATCTTTTGGATGGCAGCTCCCAAAAACAGACGCAGCATTGAAGTTAACCGATGTAGGAGAAGAAATCCTCACAAACTTATTAAAGTTAAGGTAATGTGTTGATTTTTGTGGGTGCGCTTTTCCTCAAGTCTGCCATTGAGTAGCCTCACGGTCTACTCATATAGCCTGTTGATAAAGTATACTCAGATCTTCTGTCTACCATCTGGCCTAAGTGAAATACAATATTCTCATGTAAATGTACTGTCCTCTAGTCTAAATATTAAAAGCACAGTCAGGGAAGAAGTTCAGAGAATTTTACATTAAGGACTCATCAGTGCTCACATACAAAAAAAATTAGTCCATCCACCAAACCTATGATTTTTATACAGGAATTCAAATCACATTGTCATAAAGGAGAGGAAAATGACTTGTAATCTTGTCGTCTTGTTTTCCACAAGATAAATTGAAAGTGAATTTACTTTTCCTTGGTTTCTTATTGAAGATGCTGTGTACATAGATCACCCCACTGTGTTGATGGAGTCCTTATGGGATATTTAGTATTTGGAGCTAGGGAATAGAGAACTTTTTATATAAAGATGACTGCTATATTTAAGTAAAAATACACCTGATGGAAAGTTGGTAAACCTGAAGTCTATTCCCAAATTTTCTACTAATTCAAATTCAGTGTTGCTTGTTTTCAGTTTCCCTATTAAAATGAGGTTGAACTAGTAGATGGTGTATGATTCGTGTAGCCCAAACGTTCTCAGAAAGCTAAGATGTAAGCATCTCTAAGATGTAAGTATTATATATGTTTTTGTTTATTAATATATTTTTGTTTTAAAGAATAATATAGACGTTTGTCCTGAATGTGGTCACCTGAAACAGAAGCATGTCCTTTGTGGCTATTGCTATGAGAAGGTGTGCAAGGAGACTAGAGAAATCAGACGAGAGATAAGGAAACAAGAAGGAGGTCCTTTCAAGGCTCCTACGGTGGAGACTGTTGTGCTGTACACAGGAGAGACACCATCTGAACATGATCAGGGCAAGAGGATCATTGAACGAGATAGGAAACGGCCATCCTGGTTCATTCAGAATTGACACCAGAGATATTAAAAGGATAACTTCACAGTAAAACATTTATGCTGAAACTGAGGAAGAATCTTAGTTTTTATGTTGTGTTTAAACTCATCAATAGAGTTTAAAATATACTTTATAAGTAGTTGGCTTTATGTTAATATCATAAGCAAACTCTTAAAATGTTTATGTAAAGGCTCAATGGATTAATATATCTGTTTTTATTACACTTTTGGGTTTTAAGTAAACATTAAATTTCCAGAACAAAAATAAAAAAATTTACAATTCATACCAAGAATTATCTGTTTTGTTTTCTGATTTTATTTGCCAGTGGTTTTTCTTAGACAAGCATAAACACTATGAGTAACACATGGAAATTGAGTGGTATTTGAACTCTTAGTGTTGTTTTTTAAGATAATAGTTGTGTCAGTAAGAAAAGTTTTTTGTTTTAGCAAACTAAAATGGCTCTTGGAGGAATGCACTTAATATGGAACATGTACTACTTAATTTAGATGATAGAAATAATTCCTTACATTTTACATGAAATCAGGGACATTCAAAATTCATTAGATGGCTCTAATTCAAAATTTAATTCCATAGTTGGAGATATAAATTTTTAGTAAAGAGATATGAGCATGTTTCTCATACACAAAAATGTGTAAAAGATGTTGACTGCATTTTACTTCTAATATGTCCTTTTATTTTGCATTTTATCATTTTTATCTCTCTGTAGCAATAGCCTCTTTAACTTCCTGAAATTCATTTTTTATTTTTTTCTCGCACTCCTGTGCCTGCCCTATGTCCCAGATTTGCAGTTTTGTTCCCTGTTTCATTTAAAATGAAAGTGAGACAGCTTATTGAAACACATGGTGATAAGAATTAAGGAAATTACAGTTAAGGGAAAAATCAGTAAAGAAAATAAGACAAAGCCCAGGGATGTATTTAAAACAAAATGCAT
>PVHX01021266.1:0-16717 GCA_004024805.1 Geosciurus inauris
GAACCAAATGACAATGAAAAAGGCTGTACATGTTCAGTATAAATGCAATTTTTTAAAAAATATTTCCAATCTGAGATGGATTAAATCCATATATGCAGAACCTGCAGATATGAAGGTATTATATTGTTGAGCACTTACGTGTCAGGCACTCTTCTTGGTACTGATTGTTAAACCATGGAATGCATTATTGAGAGAAATTATGAGATGACTTTCTCTTTTAAAACATTTTTTAAATGATGATCTATATTTAATTATGCACAGAGACAGAGAGATGGAAATGTTGATGATTGTACCTAATGATTCGAAGGTGACCCCAAAGAGACACATGGGGTAACCCTTTCTCTTACTGTCCCATTGAGGTGTCCAGGGAAGAGTCATAAAGTCAACTCAGGAGCTCACACAAGTTCAAAGCAGGTGCTTTGTGCTTTCCATGGCCCAACGCAATCTCTTACACCTCATTTCCCTCTGAAACTCTTTTCTAGAGTCTTCTAGAACTAGATCTCTGATTAAAAAAGAAAAAATACCCAATATTCTCATTACTCTGACCACTCCCTGTCCCCCTGATCTTGTTGAAATTTAGCTTTCAGCCAGGTGCGGTGGCACATGCCTAGAATCCCAGCACTTTGGGAGGCTGAGACAGGAGAATCGCAAGTTCAAAGCCAGCCTCTGCAATGACGAGGCACTGAGCAACTCAGTGAGACCCTGTCTCTACATAAAACACAAAAATAGGGCTCAGTGGTCGAGTGCCCCTGAGTGAGACGTTGGGATGTGGCTCAGTGGTCTGGTGCCCCTGAGTTCAATCCCTGGTGCCAAAAAAAAGAAAGGAAAAAGAAATTTAGCTTTCCCCTGAGGCCACTACTTTTCCCATAACTTCTCAAGGCTGTTAGGAGTCCTGTCTGGAGTCCTGGGAACTCAGTCCAGGTCATTGGACAGTTGGTCCTAGGGCCTTTTGTGCAATTTCAAGTTGAGATTAAAGTGACGTGAGTTTATGAGGTTTCACTCTATATTCTACCAAATTGTTCTCTCTTGCTCCAAGGATATCTCAGGCCTAGGAGCTGGGCTGGATATCCTTTCTGCTACTGTTAATAAACCATCTATGACCTTTTCTCTCTCAAAATCTCCTGTACAAGGAGAAAATAGCTGAACAGTAGGTCAGGAGACAGCAAGCCCAGCTACCGCCACACCCTACTCTACTGTCCCACAACCAACCCTCATGAGCACTTACTCTGCCTGGTAGATAAGAATTGTGGCCAGAATGATTTCAGTCTAAAATCGCCCTCAGATTATATGTAGCTAATAGTGTTATACTGTATACTTGAAATGTGCTAAGAAAGTAGATCTTAAGCTTTCTCACCACAAAAAATAATAAAAGATAACCATGTGAGGTGAAAGATATGTTAACTAGCTTGATTGTGACAATTGCACATTGTATATATACATCAAATCATCGTGTTGTACATCCTAATATATACCATGCTTATTTATCAATGATACATCAGTAAAGCTGAAAAAAAAATACCCTCAGCTTTTAATCCTCAATCAGACCACAGAAATTGGTCAGGAAGATATTGTGCCCACTGACAAATGAGAAACTGAGACAGAATAGAGGGTGACATGACAGGTACAACGCCACTCAGTTGTCAGGCCTTCAAGCCTCCTGATCCAAGCCTGGCAATCTTTAGCATTGGATTGTAGCAAGTCACCACTTCTCCATTTCTGCCCCTGTAATATGATCCCATTTCTAGTGGCCCCATCAGCAGCTCTGACCAACTAAGGTTCTGGAAAAACCATAGCAGAAGCAAATATTTACCCACTCACTGGCATTTATGCTGGACAGGGCAAGCAATGACCAAAATTATGAGGTTGGGAAAAATGCTTTCTGGGTCATTTCATTGCTACCCACTCCCCACCAGGCACTAACCTCACCAGAAAATGTCTCAAGAGCATGGGAAGCCTGCCGTGTAGGTGGCCCACCCACCTCTCCTAGCAAAATAACAAAGCTGGTCTCAAGAAGGCCTCAAGCCTGTGGTTCACACCAGGTTGGAAACAGCAAGCCACTTCTCCCTCTCATGCCCTGACACTCATGAATTTAATGTGGATCAATCAGGACTTTTTTCTCAATGAACATGGTCTCAGATACCATTAATCACAAATTGACCCATGAGATGAAAACTATTTTTTATCCATGTGTTAATTTTTAAGAATTCATACTATGCCTGCTTCCAGAAGGTCTAAGACACCAACAAAATTACCAAATATCACAATCAAAGAGCAAGTATGAAGTAAGAGGGAAATCTGTGGGCAGAAATCTTAGACTGCAGATGCCTCTTTTAAATGGATGAGAAATTTTGCTCTCAGCTTCCTGGCAAACAACAAATATTAAAAGGAAAACCAGGTTATGAAACTCTAATGAACCAAGCTCCCCTCCCTCTTTTTAAGGAAGATGGGTAAATCGAGGCAGCAATGCCTCACAGATTTCCAGTAAGGCATGTCAAGCAGCTTATTGGGCATTGTTTTCATCCACCAAGGCAGTGTTTCTCAAAGTTCTCTAGACTGGCAGAATTAGAACAATCTGCGGTGCTGGTTAAAATGCAGATTCCTAAGCCTCATGCACCCTCTGAGAGAGACTGTAAAATGAGCCTGGAGATCTGCATTTTAAACATGTTCCCTACCTGATTCTCTTCTACTTCTGCAAACTGGAGAACAACATCACTAAGATGTGAATAGATGACAGCGGTTTCACATGCTGGCCTTTCCCAGCCCTCTTTGCATCATGTCAGGGAACAATGACTGAACTTTGAGGAATCTCTAATGGAGGAACTCCTGGCCTCAGGGAGGGAGATATTTAGAGGCTACAGAATTTCCCCAACCATCTCTGGTGGGGAAGCCTGGTTCTCTTCATGCATTGGAGTTTGGAGTAAGTTTTTCTGCTGAGATGGCAGATGGCAAAAGGCTACAGAGAAGGCAGCTCCATTTCAGCCCTCCTGGCATGGCCAGTGTCTGCCATGGAAGCCCAAGGGACCCACCAGTTCACCTTAGATACAGTGATATTGGCTTGGCTGACAACTAAGCCAGGTGCCCCTACTCTTTTCTTTCCCTGTCCTCATCCCCAATAGGGAAGGCAGAACTCCAAGCCCAAGAGTTTCAGATCCAGCCAGATGGCAAAAACCCAGATGAAAGAGCCATGTTACCCACACCTCCTGTTTGAGCCTCCCCACTCTCCCCTGCAGGCTGTGACCTGCAGGGATCTGTCTTAGGAAGGCAGTCATGTGCTCCCTCCTCTCTCTCCACAGGTTTGGAATAAATTGCCTCATTCAATTTGAAGACTTTGCCAATGCCAACGCCTTCCGCCTGCTCAACAAATACCGCAACAAGTACTGTATGTTCAACGATGACATCCAAGGTAGGCTTCCACCCACCCAACAAAAAACACTGGAGACCTGGATGCCAGAGCAGGGCAGAGGTGTCACCTCAAGGCTGGTTCACTGCCAGCAGCTGTCAAAGACAGAACGTTAGACTTGGATTCAACTCCCACTTGGCTCATTCTTAGTTCTATGACCTTAAACAAATCTCTTACCTTTGCTAAGCTTCAGTTTGCTTATCTACAAAATGGAGATCGTTACTACTTCAGAGGTAGGTGAGAATGATGTGATTTACTGTATGTAAGAAATTCCAAACAACGCTGTCATTTACTAATACTTGAACTTGACTAGATCCCTTCTCTGACCAGTTTTATTCTCTAATCTATGGAGATAACAATAGTCATCTTGGAAGAGTTATGTGAAAATTTAAATAGCTAATATATAGAAAGTACTAGTATATAGGACACCATCAGACCAAAACACCCATTACCATAACAAATGGTCTTTCACAACCATAATCACCTTCTCTTGGATTTTCCAAATACAAGGAGCATTCCCATCAAGGAGTCAGGACTATTCCTTCCCTGAACTTGGCTGGAATATGTGTAGCTATTAGGATAAGCCTGAGAGATACTGGCACCAGGGAGCTAGAGCACTTCTAAAGCCAATGTGAAGCACCTTCTCTTTCAGGGTCCACTTGGCCACCTATTATAGGGCCCACAAATACTTGAAGGCACTTGCTTCTTGCTGTGGGGGATCCAGTATCTGAAGCTGGAGCAGGAAAGGTGGCCTCCCAAGGATTATCTCATCCAATCCAGAAGTTCCCAGTGAGGAGCAATGGGAGACATTCCTAGCATTTTGTAAGGTCCAAGAGAACCCTTGAGTCCACAAAGGTTATTATTTAACAAATGAAGTCTGGCGAGCAAAATCTGTTAAAACCAAAGACCCATGTCAGATTAAAAAAAATGAGTTGGTGGGGACAGGTCTTGGTCCCTAAGAGTAAAAGACTGGTCAACATCTCATTAAACACATGTTTCCTCTAGAGTCCCAAAGAGGTCTCAATTTTCATCAATCAAATTCCCTAACTCCCTAGACTTGAGAGAACCAGCCAAGACCAGCTAGTAAAACTAGTTAAGGTTTATAGTTGAAGACTTATGATACATCAAACACTGTTCTAGGAACTTTACACATTTAAATCTATGAGGTGTTAGCATCTGTGTCTTATCAATTAAGAAATTGAGGCACAGAGAGAATAAGTAATTTAGCCATTGAGTATACAACTGAGGTTTGAACCCAAGCTTTTGGACTGTAAATTCCAAGTTCCTAACTATTTACTATACCATTCTAGAGTTTATATTCATATTACAAAACCAAGAGCCTCTTCCTTTCCTTGTGGTCCATATTATGGGATTCAAGAAAGTGATAAATAAGTTTTTTAGATTTGTCATGAATTTTCAAGGGGTAGGATAGCATTGTTATAGTACATTGTTAGATAATTAGGTTCAAATACATGACTTCAGTGCCTGAAGAGTGAGTGTCCAGAGATAGGGAGACCCAGAAAGGGAAAGCTGAGCCATAGTTGTGCCCCTGTCCTCGCAGCCTCTCCATTCTGTCTGTCCCTCACCCTGATGCCTGAGCTTGGGACAGGCGCTGGCTGGTCAAACCCAGCCTCACCTAGAGAAGCCATCACCCTGCACAGAGAGAAGAGCCCAATCCAGTTCAAGAAACTGCCTGGAGTCAAGAGCCCTGCTCCCACTGCCTGCCAGTCACTTCATGTCAGCCCAGTGGGAAGGGATGTGCCTGTGGCCTTAGAGGAAGCACCTGCCAGCTAGCCCCATCACAGCACTCACCCATGAGTCAGCAGCAGGACAGCATCCCCCCCACCAAAGCCAGAGGGAGGAAGTGAGAACCAATCCATTTGGGCGGCACACCTGGCACACAGACTCTAGATGTACAGACACACAGCCCCATGTGTACCCATCCTCATAAACATGCATAGGAACATCCCCAGCCGTTCCTGCCCTCCCTCAGCCTCCATCTGCCCCCACACTGCTGCCAGAATGGAACCCTAAGATGAAAATACTACTCTCTACCCCTTCTTTGTGTGAAAGCTCATACTCCTTCACTGACGTCTATGGCTTTGGGGTCTCTCCTCCGTCCTCTGACTCTCCCTTCATTTTCACTCCTATGATCTCCTCACCAGTCATTTCTCTCTGCCACGTGAAAGTCCTGCTCACCCTTTCCCATCATCTTTGCCTGAGTAACACCTTTATCCTTCAAGACCAGCTCGCAGTCTCCTGCCCCTGTTCCCCCCGTCTGATGTGGGTGCCCACTCAGGTGCTCCCTCTGTCCATTCTCCTCCCTCATTGTACCTGGGACACCTGTGTTGTATTTTTTCCCCCACAAGATGATATATTTCCAGATATATATAACCAGATCATTTCTATTCTTGTTCCCCAGCTCTCAGGAGAGAGCCTGGCACATTAAAGATGTTACTAAATATTAGAAGAGTGAGTGAATGATGTCTCCACATACAAATGGACATTCTTAGAATTTCACCTACTTATTCATGTGGGCATGTCTACACTGGACACCTGCCCCCACAGCTTCTCTCTTGTCCTAGTCATCATACATATACTCACATATAAATGCACCCCATATGTGCTCTCATGCTCAGATGTATGTATATATTCACATGTGTACACAACATTCACATATAGAGCTTTTTAAAATTAAATCAATTCATTTGTTTAAATTTGTTGGTTTTTATGTCCTACCTATGAACTCCCAGGCAAAGCCAAATGGAATTGTTTTGGGGCCTTACAGCAAATGAAAGATAATTTCCCATTCTTTTCTAAGAAATTAAGACTGAAGTCATTCGTCTAGAACTCGAGAAGAGCTGTCGAGTAGAACCAGAACGTCAGGAGCTCTATATTATTACTCCAGCCCTTGATGAACACAGCCTGATGTTTAGGTATAACCATGTAATTAACAATAAAGAGATGGTCATAGAGATACACCACCCAGATACTCCTTCAAGAAAAGACTTGTTGCCCCAGCTCATGGCAAGATTGCCCGCACATCAGGCAAAGTCTCAGCTATAGGGAGCCACCTTGCCCATGGTCCTGCCTAGCCAGAAGCTACCCTCACTCAGTAATGAGTGAATACCAAAGCCCAGCGATTTCAGTCCAGTGCAGGACAGAGCTCCCAGTGGGGCTGGCTGAGGTGCTAGGGTCTACATCACAACTGAGCTTCTCTCTCTGTCCCATGTTGCTTCCTTCCCTGCCTTTCCACAAGGACACTTCTTAAAAACATCCTGAACACTCATGATGTCTCAAAATCTGCATCCCAAAAGTTACAAACTGTGCCACATAATAATATTTTGCATGGACATGAAATTTCAGGTTTCAAAGTGCCTCTCGTCCACACAATATCACGAATTCTTGGCCATGCCCCCCTTCTCCTCATGGCAGGACAGATATTGCCATCCCATGTCATTGATGAGGACACTAAATTACAAGGAGTTCAAACTTGCTTAAGGTCACATAGCAAGACAGGCACAAAGCTGGGACTAGAACCTAGATATTTTTGACAGGATTCTCCATGCTCTCCATGCTCTCCATGACGTCAGGCTGCCAATTGCTCCCACAGATGTGAGGTGATGGGTCAGATCCTCTTGCTGAGGGTTGAATTCCAGACCCACATGCTGTAGGCACTGTTGCTCCCCAGCAGCCTACTGTTGTGATCCTCTTCTCCTTCTTGTTCCCATTCTGTCCTCTAATTCCCAGTTTGCAGACCAAAGACAAGGCCCAGAGAGAAGAAGGGACTCATGATCAGAAGCTAGTTAATGATGAGACCAGGACCACAAGGCTGTGATGTGCACTCCATTGCTAAGTGGGCAATGACTGGCAAGGAACTCCAGGATGAGTAGCCAACATAGGGGTTGACCCAGGCTGGAATGGTTCCTCTTCAAAGGAAAGAGAAGTGGAGCAGAAAACCACATAGTGGGTACTCAAAAATAGGAAAGGAATACCCCCATGCATTGAATTTAAGAGGGCTATGATTGAGGGGGAGTGAGAGGTGGGGAAGGAGGGAGAAGTATGAGGAATTACAGTGGTAAACAGAAACCAAAACCACACTGAATGTGTGACCTAGGATAGGCCTGGTCCACCCCCATAGGACCTGGAGGCAGATTCTCAGAATATGCCTGGAACCCACACACTTCCGAGATTAGAACCAAGTGGCCCCCATGAAAATGAGGCCATGCTACCATCTCTGCACACCAGCCCAGACTCACATCCTCAGTGGAACAAAGAAAGAACTGAAGTCCTCAGGAGCCCCCAAGGCTAAGCTCCATGAGGGAAGGACTGTGGCTTGGTGCTGCACAGGAGCCGGGACACATTAACTGAACTGTCTCCCAGCAAGTCGCACTGCACCATGCACCTCAGAAGCATTGCCGCCTCGGGGCTGGCCACAAGGCTGGGCCATATCCCTTAGGGGAAAGAGTTCCCCAAGGCTTCTGGTAGTCTCCTCTGCCCCATCCCAGCTCAGACTCATAGGAAGCATCAGGCCAGGTCAGGCTGGTCCTTGGAAAGCAGGGCTGCTGATGCTCTGACTCATTGCTGGCAGCCTGTTCAGGAATTTTGGAATAGGCAGAAGCTCGGGTGACTTTTGTTGTTTCAGCTGGAACCAAAGAAGCATCTCTGCTCTTATGGGAGGAAAGAGGCCTGGAAGGGGAAAGGCAATGAAAATGGTCATGCTGGCGGCAGGCCAGTTTTGACCTTGGAAAGGACAGCATGCAAGGAACCAAGTACAGAAGGCTGCTGGCCTAGAGCCCTTGGGCTGCCAGCCTCCAGGGGCAAGCTGACCACACAGAGTGGCTGGACAAGAAAGACCAGTTGGCACATCTGCTCCAGAGCATCCTCTACCCCACCAGCCTTCCCTGGATCTGCCTTGGTCCCAGTCCTTCCACATCCCCAGAGCCAGACAGCTTGTCAGGGTGCTCTTTACTACATCAAGCCACTGTCTCTCCTCTTCACACTTTTAAGCCATAATTTGTGACCCTGAATGTTTGACAGTCAGACATTGGACAGAACAAGTCTAGGTCTGAATCTTTTCTGCTTTGTGATTTTGGCCAAGTGGCTTCAATTCTCAGAGTATTCTTTTCCTTACCTGCAAAATGGACAAAATGGTGTTAACAGCCATGACTAATAATCAGTTGGTACCACCAGAATGGCCCAGATGCTTTCTTAAGACTAGCATCTGTTCTGATTAGTTGATGCCTATGCTAATTCATTGTTATATATTTCCAGTATCACTCTCCACTTATAGTACTGGTTGTGGTAAGGATTATAGGTATGTATAGGCAGGGACAGTCATATAGTAGTACTCAGCTTGTGGTGCATAACAGACTCTCAACATATAGGTATGAGAGGGAGAGAGGATGGATTGAGAGCCCAGACAGAGGTTCTGAAGGAGGTGAGGAGAGACTCAGTGTGCTCACAGGACAGGGGAAGCCTGAGGGAAGGGCAGGAAGGCCCAGCTCACTTTTCTCCACTTCCCAAATATGCTATATTCTTCCAGCACATTACATTACTCACTGGTCTGTGAGTTTTCTGCCAAGTCTGTGATTTTGAATGTGCTGATCCCTCTGCCTAGAACTCTCTTCCCACTCTTGGCTAATTTTGGTTTGTCCTTAGCAGCTCAAGTGTTACCCACCTTGGGATACTGCCTCCAAGGCCAAGTCACAGATGTCTGGGTGACCCCACCTCCTCCAGCTCTCAAGAGTGGTATCAGACAGTGATTGCCCACTTTTCAGGATGTTTCACAGTTTTCTAGGACCATGAATGGGGATTTTGGCCAACAGATGTGAAACACATCACTGAAAGATGACAACCTGGGTAGGGATGGGAGGGGTCCAGTTGGCTACACATACCATGGTAGGAGCAAGCAGAGTGGCATGAATGGCCCAGCTCTGAAACTTTGCCCAGCTAGTTTGTTCTCTTTATGACACCAATAGTTATTTTTGGCTATCAGAGGTTCACTGCCCCCTTTGACGCCCATCGCATACTGACCAACAGTTCCAGGCCTTGCCTTGGTCTTCCCCACAGTGAAATTCCCCATAGTCCCCCAGTCTCACCTAATGCCCAGTCCCCAGAGCCTTCCTTTCACTAGGTCCTGTGTGTCAAGGTAGTTCTCTGCTTCCAGAGCTGCCCCAGCCCTAAGGTTCACATGGATCTCACATATCTGAACCTGGCTCCTTGGACACCTCTTTTAGCCTACTGAGCAACTAAAACCCCAGAGAAGCTGAGATGATGGCAGTTATTCCCCCTTGTTCCTTCCAGACTGTAGCAGAATAGGCCAAGCCCTACCTTCTCTGTGGGCCAGGAACTGCCATCTAGGGAATCCAAGGGCTCTGGAAAACTCCTTCATGAGACAGAAATAGTGCCAAAGTACTCTACAAGGCCTTTGTTTGGTGTCCAGTAAGGGGAACTGATTTTTCTCTTAGACACTTCTGCTGGCATCTCCTTGAGAACAAGCCAGTTTCATTCCTCTTTATCTATTCAAGAACTTGTCCCTTGAAGGCCCAGAAGAGGTGATAAATAGGCACTAGTGACTAAATGATGGCAGTAGCTGGTTGCTGTGGGAATGACTCTTGCAGACTCTTGCAGGCCTACCTTTGCTGCAGAGGCTGTTCAGTCCAGCAGGGACCCAGGCCTTCAAGGCCACATTAAGACCCTGATGGAGCAGAACTCTCCTCATCCTTGCTGCCTGACTCAGCGGGGTTGCCTTCACCTGAAGGCAATGAGTTCTTCCCCTTTCATCCAATCATCTGCTGATCAGCCCAGAAACTCCTTTAATTTTGTTGAATGTGACTATTAAAAGCAGAAACTATGTCCTCGCCTTGTCCTTTTGTGCTATTTCCTGAACCTACAACCTCAAGTATTCAGTTTGCAGGAAATGTAATTATGGAAAGCTCCCTCTCTAAAACAAAAGTTGTTTTTCTTTCATCACAAATGGGAACAACCAGTCACGCTTTCAGCTGCCCACAACATTTATGAGCACAAGCCATGTTCCTGTGCATCTCTGCACCCCCGGGCTTCTTGGGGTGATTACCTCCAAAAAGCTAAGCAATTTCCTTCCTATGCATTTTTAAATTTTTGGCATGCAGCCCAAGAACCACCCCCCCCACACACACACACACATACACTCAATTAAAGTTAATGATGGACGTGATAACTTTATTTGCTAAACTTTATAATTTGGGCCTTAACAACTGAAGTTTTGCCTAATAAGTGCTGGTCCATAATTAGGATAACTTGCCACCTCAGAGGATGGCCTCAAAAAAGGACCCCAGAAAGGAAATCAGGATGAAGTAGCCACAAGGTAGACAATGAGTGTGGAGTTTCAGAAACCAAGTGCAGAAAGAGTACCCCAGAAGAAAGAATGGGCAACATTGTCAAATGCTGCTGACAGGTCAAGGAAGATAAAGGCTAAGAACTGACTACTGAATTTGGCGAGGTGGAGGTGCCTGGTGACATCAACAAGAGGTGGGTCAGTAATTTGATTAGACTCATTTTCACAGAAAAGAAGAAGAAAAGTAATCGAGGCAGTAAGTATATTCTGTTCTTTGGAAAAGCATGGCTATAATGGGAAGTAAAAAATAGGGTGGAACCTATATAAGATCAAAGGAAGGTTTTTTAAAGATGGAAACTTTACAATATATTGGTATGCTGATAGGAATGATCCAGTAGAGAGAGAGAGACTGAGGATGCAAGAAACAGGGAAGAGAATCACAGGACAAATTCCTTGAGCAGACAAAAGTGACAGGATCCAGTGCACAAAGAGAAGTGGTTTTAGCTAGGAACAGCAACAGTACCACTATGGGGCAAAGTAGGTGGACATGAAGCGGAGTTTTTACAGACGTGGTGGTGAGAGCATCACAGGTTCTGTCCTGATTGCTTCCATTTCCTTTGAGTCTCACAATCCTCTTCTGAGAGAGAGAAAAAAGCATAATTGTGGGGACATGACAGTACCTACTTGGTAAAGTTGTGAAGATTACATGAGCAAAGGCAGGTAAGCACCTTGCACAGAGCCAAGGTCATGATAAGAGGAATCAATAAATGGCAGCTGCCTTTGTGTTCTTGTACAGAAATGTGAAACTCTTTCCTGTCTTATTTCCCTTTGCTTTGTGTTCTCCACCCCTACCAGAGTCACAGCCGAGCATCTGAATGACATCTGCCTAAGTTCCCTTCTCTCTGCCTTCATTTTACCATCCACTCCATAGTTCTCCCCTAGGAAAACCATGATGCGCCCCCTTCACTGCCTCCAACTCCAGTCAGGAAATTTTTTCTGGGCTGCAGAGCCTGAATGGGCAGAAGCACCTCCCCAGTTTTCCCTATTTGGCTTCCTACTGGGTGACTGAGTAGGCCAAGCCACCCTTTTCTCTCTGGCCTGTTTCTCATCTGTACACTTTAGGGTGTTGTGATCTCTAATTCCCATCTATCAGTGAATTTCTGCAGCTAAGCCCAGTTATTAAACCTTCAGGTTCTAAATCCAAGTGATATTTGACACCCAAAAGGAAAAAAACCATGAAGAAAGTGGGGTCTTTGAGAACGAGTCTGACAGAATATCTTTAGCGCCATCTGGTGGCGTGTGCTTGTGCATCGCCTCTTCTCAGGAGGCAGAAGGTTTTGCTGAAGTATGATCAGATGAGCAGAAAATTCCTTCTAACCGAATGACAGGAAACTAATACTTCACCAAGTTCAATGCATCTCAAACTTGAATTGTCATTCAGGGGTTCCAGAGATGTCTTGAAACACAGATTCTGATGCAGTAGAACTGAAATGAAAGCAAGTTTTGAGGGGCAGGGAGAGTAAGCAGGATAGAGTTGTTTGCAGGGAGACACAAAAGGAGAACAGCCACCACAAGTGGACTTTGGAGAAAATAATGGACAATGGGGATTTGGAAAAAAAGGATCATATTATGCAATAGTTCTCATTACCTCTTTAAATAATTGATTTGATTAATTTACATAATTATTTAGGTTTGCTTTGTTGAATGTGACCTTGGAGGGTTCTTTTGTTGTGGTTTGGTTTGTTTTGTTTTATTGCAGTACATTGCTGATCCTGGCCATGTGATAGCCTAGCTTTATTTAGCTTGGGTAAAATGTTAAGTATCGGGGAGGAAGAGGTGGCTAATGATGCCTGGGGGAAGCAAAAGAGATCATCTGAGCTGTTTTAAGGAATAAGTAATGAATCACAGAAGGTCCTATAGATCATAGGAACAGCATGAACAAAAACTGGGTGGTGGGCTGGGGCTGTACCTCCATGGTAGAGCGCTTGCCTCGCATGTTTGGAGCACTGAATTCAAGCCTCAGCACCACATAAAAATAAAAAATAAAGATATTGTGTTCATCTACAACTAAGAAAATATCAAAAAAAAAAAAAGCTGGGTGGCATGTTTAGGAGCCATGAATAATGCTACTGGTATACAGAGGCATGAAGCTACAAAAGTAACTTGATAATATACTTCTCTGTATTTAAATTAACAAAAAGCAATTCACAACCTCTTTATAACACTTTTCACATTTGTAATCATTTCATGACTTCTTTCCTTACAAATAAGAGTGAACCTAGCCGGGCGCGGTGGTGAAAGCCTGTAATCCCAGGAGAATCGCCAGTTCAAAGCCAGCCTCAGCAACAGGGTCTCAGTGAGACCCTGTCTCCACATAAAACACAAAATAGGGCTGGGGATGTGGCTCAGTGGTCGAGTGCCCCTGAGTTCAATCCCCAGTACCCCCCCCCCCAAAAAAAGAGTGCACCTGGTCTATTTAGGTACTTATGTATCCTCAGTATCCAGAGTCTGGTCCATACATGCTGCTCACTAATTAAATGAATGCAACTATTTCCAAAGACCTCTGACTGCTGATTGTTACAGTTCTTGTATCAAAGCCTTGGTAAGCAGGGTGTTCCCTGATGGCAGGGGCCATGTTGGAGTCTTCTCTGTGCCTGGAATGGTGCCTGTCATCTGGTAGGCACACTGAGCACCCTGGGAAACTTCAGAAGGACATTAGGAAATTTCACTAGTCCTCAGCCATGCCTCTGGGACCTGCTGACAGCTCAGTAGTTTCCAGGCCACAGCCGTTTGAAGACAGGAGAGCCTGTACCCCATCTTCTAGGGAGTGTATTCCTAGTTAAAGTCCTACTTCCTGATGTCCACAGTGATGAATGTGCACTTACTAGATTCCAACTGCTTACCTAGCCCCTTATCTTAGCCCAACACAGAGTCACCAAGACAGGCATAAGTCCAACGCATGTCCTAGAAGAAAATCCCACGCCTGAGCTAGCAAAAAGCAAATCATCTAGAAAACTGGAATTAAAAACAGAAGATTCATTTAAACCCCCATTCTGCAACTGTATATTTTTGTCATCCCTTCTGCATTCTATGAGCATGTGCGTGTTGTTAAAATTAGAATCATGGTATATGTGCTGTTTAAGGTTCTCTTCTTTCCAACAAACTCGATAAAGCAAAGTTTAGTTGGTTAAGGGCATAGGCTCTCATAGTCTGATTCCCTGGGTCCAATTCTGGTTTGTGTCATATGATCTAGAAAAACTCAGCAAACTGCACTGTCCATTTTCCCACTCTGAAATATGGGGATGATTGTAGTGAGAATTAAATGAGTAAATATCTTTGTTAGGATATGTAAGGCACTAAGAAAAATCTCTGATGTTACTAACATAATATTTTTCATGCTGCTACACAATCTTCATTTTAATATCTGCAAAACATTCTGCTGGGTGTTTACACTAGCCAATTTAATCATTATTCCTTCGTTAGATGTTAAAGTTATTTCCAGCCACTTTGCACTACAAATAACACTTTCATAAATATCTGAGAACATATATTTCTGATTTTTCCATACACAGATTCCCAGAAGTAGAAGTATGAGATCAAAGGGCATGAACATTTTATGCCTGTGGTCTGCACCAGGAAATAGTTTTCCAAAAAAGGATTGTAGTCCTTTAAAATGCAAAGTGTGTTGGAACATTTTAGTTTTAACTGCTCCTTCACCAGCCCTAGAAAACATCAGTTTTTTTTTTTAATTTGTGCAAACTGAACAAGCCATAAATAGTCCCACTTTAATTTTCTTTTCTTTGACCATCATGAAGATTTAACATTGCCAAATGTAATTATGTTTTTATTATGAACTCTGTATCAGTCAGGGTCTACACCAGTTGCTTTGACAGAGAAAATTAAATAAATTATTGTTAATTATGTATTAGGGAATTGAAAAGCAGAAAAGGAACACCAAGGATCTGCAACCACCCCTGAGGCTGAAGGAAAAAAGGAAAGAGGAGGTGGCAGCAAGCTGGTGGTGGTGTCTTGGGGTGGGGTGGGAGAGGCTCCCTGTGAGGGTAAGGAATGGACAGCCTGAAGACTGGACTCAACTGCTGTTGTGGACGTGCAGAACCAAGGCGGGGAGGCTGTGCCTGACTTGGCAAAAGCAGAATTCAGGATGCTCAGTTGAATTTCAATATGAAATAAATAACAAATACTTTCTTAGAATGTGCATGCTAATGTTGCAAGGATAAGCTTGTACTAAAAAATTACTTGTTTGTCTAAAATTAAAATTCTACCAAGTATCCCACATTTTACCTGGCAACCCTACAGAACTGAGATGATGCAGAAAGTGTCTGCACTATCCTACGTCTAGCTTTTCAGTCTCCCTCTCGTGCACCCTATTGGCAAATCCGAGCATAATGCCAGCTGGCAAAGTTGAACAAGGTTTGCAGATCAAACAGTGTATGAGATGGGTAGATCTGGAACTGAACAACAATGATCCAATAAGTGGCACAGTTCACCTTTTTGGCTCTTTTTAGCATCCATGCACATAATTCTGTACATTTGTACTCCTAGACAACAAAAACTACTTGAGGCGCTAAGCAACTCAGTGAGACCCTGTCTCCACATAAAACACAAAATAGGGCTGGGGATGTGGCTCAGTGGTTCAGTGCCCCTGAGTTCAATCTCCAGTACAAAAAACAAACAAACAAAAAAAAACCCCACTTTAACAAAATGCAACTATCTCCAAGAAATGAAAACATTTTCACCTTCTCCCCAAAATGGGATGAGACAGTCTCAACAGTCATTTTATTCATCATTGGAAGATAGTCATACTATCCATCTTCTGGGCAGGATTAACCACTCTTACAATTTAGTTATAGTCACACTTAAAAATTCAGTTACTCAAAGACTAAAGCAAAGAATTAACCTCCAGCCAAATATGTATAACATAATAAAAGGAAGGGAAAGGGAGAAGAAATTAGCTAATGTATACCATTATATACAGTTATGTAAGAATGAAGGAAGAAATATGCATGACTACTACATTCCTTTCTCTCTTTTTTTGTGGTGCTAGGGATTGAACCCAGCGCTTTGTGCATGCAAGACAAGTACCTTACCAACTGAGCCATATCCCCAGCCCCATTCCTTTTTTTTTTTTTAACCAGTAGTGAGCCATAGCTTACAAATTTCTTCCTCAACCTCCTATTCCATGTTTTCTTGTTCTCAGAGAAGACTTCAGCTAGCCAGGGTTCTCGGTCTTTACCCAGTAGGGTGACCCAGTAGGGTGACCCATACCTTCAATTTGGGTTTTTGTTTTTGTTCTTTTTAACATCGGAATGCTTTTCAAGTCACAGTATACATATGGAGCACAATTTTTCATTTCTTTGGTTTCAAATAAGGTAGAATCACACCATTCATGTCTTCATACATGTACCTAGGGCAGTGATGTCCATCTCATTCCACCATCTTTCCTACCCTCATTCCCCACCTTTCCCTCCTTCCCCTTTGTCCTATCCAAAGTTCCTCCACTTTTTCTATGCTCCCCACCCCCACCTCCATTGTGGATTAGCATCCACTAATCAGAGAAAATATTTGGCCTTTGGTTTTTTGAGATTGGCTTACTTCACTTAGCATGATATTCTCCAACTTCATCCATATACCTGCAAATGCCATGATTTTATTCTCTTTTAATGCTGAGTAATATTCCATTGTGTATATATACCACAGTTCCTTTATCCATTCATCTATTGAAGACCATCTAGGTTGCTTCCATGGTTTAGTGCTGCTATAGACATTGAGATGGCTATATTATTGTAGTATGCTGTTTTTAAATCTTTAGGGTATAGACCAAGGATTGGGATAGCTAGGTCAAATGGTGGTTCCTGTCCAAGTTTTCTAAGGAATCTCCATACTGCTTTCCAGATTGCACCAATTTGCAGTCCCACCAGTAATGTATGAGTGTGCCTTTGCCCCTACATCCTCACCAACACTTGTTGTTGCTTGTATTC
>PVHX01021266.1:16817-30255 GCA_004024805.1 Geosciurus inauris
GTTTTTTGAGTTCTTTAAATATCCTGGAGATTAGTGTTCTATCTGATGTGTGTGTGGCAAAAATTTTCTCCCAAAGTGTAGGCTTTCTCTTCACTTCATTGATTGTTTCTTTTGCTGAGAAGAAGCTTTTTAGTTTGAATCCATCCCATCTATTGATTCTTGATTTTATTTCTTGTGCTTTAGGAGTCTTTTTTTTTTTTTGTACTGGAGATTGAACGTAGGGGCACTTGACCACTGAGCCACATCCCCAGCCCTATTGTGTGTTTCATGTAGAGACAGGGTCTCACTAAGTTGCTTCGCGCCTTGCCATTGGTGAGGCTGGCTTTGAACTCGCGATTCTCCTGTCTCAGCCTCCCTAAGTGCTGGGATTACAGGCTTGCGCCACTGCACCCTGCTGCTTTAGGAGTCTTGTTAAGGCAGTCAGGGCCTAATCCGCCGTGATGAAGGTTTGGGCCTACTTTTTCTTTTATTAGGCATAGAGTCTCTGGTCTAATTCCTATGTCCTTGATCCACTTTGAGTTAAGTTTTGTGCATGATGAGACATTAGGCTATACCTTCAGTTTTAAGGGTTCTGAATCTTCAGTAGTCCTGCCTTTCTGTAGTTGCAGTAGTATTTACTATAGAGCATGGAAATATTAAGACACACCCCAGAGGATCCCCTCAGTACCAGATATACTCCTTCCTGCCCCAGATTTCCTATTGGTTATCAGGATCAATCACTACAGATAGAACAAAAACCTCTTTTTTGCCCACTGGTGTAGTGGTATAAAGAGTTCCAAATGGTCAAGTGGTGGTCTCAACTCCTGATTCAATAGAAACATGTTGTATATCTTAGTAGAAGTATTTCTTTCTTGGAAACTAAAACTTTCAATCTAGTAGGACACAAAGGTGTAAAGACAGGAAACAAAAATTCTGCAAGTGGGTTATTAGGTAAAACGGGGCCACTCTCACTTCCAGACTCATGTATTCTGGCTACAGAAGAAAGAACCCAATATATTGTTTGCTAAATCAGATTATATATTGTATCTTTTAAGACAACATCTTCCATATAGTGTTGCTTCAACACAACTCTTTTTCCTTGGTCATCTGGCTCCACTACTGATCTATTAAGCCAGCTGCTTCTAAGTGGTTGAGTATACATTAAGACCTGTGAATTCCTTGAGCATGAGCCTTCTGCTGCACTTCTTTTACTATGAAATTAATTTCTTGATTAGAAGCCTTGTTTGGATTATAACTGGATTGTGAATAGGTATTCCAAACATCTACAGATGATGATGCTGGCAGCAGCATGATAGACAGGAGAGAAGTTCCTATCTGAAATAGCTATATATTCCAGTGAAGACTCATCTCTTGTCTTGCTTGATGGAAGGAGTCCAAGTTATCCAGCCATCCATCAGATGGATATCAAAAGTTCAACATTGGTCTCTACCAATACTTAATAGCATTAAGAACAATCTATAAACTGAGCCTGAGGTTTTTTCTTCTTGGACTACAGTCTAAAAAATTTCTTAGATAAGGAATAGTAATAATAAGTCCTTAGATATGGACTGAGGAAAAGGAAGTTATACAGCAATGGCTTTATCAAGTCTCAACCACCTGCTCATGCAACTTACTTGTCCCTTCTGGACATACTCAAGCCATTTGTTGATGATATGCTACCAGGTACAACCAACCTTATGACTTGGTGGAGAAGATGGGCAGCTCAGGACAGACATATGGTCTCTTGATATCTCATGGTTAGGCTGTCCTTTCATTTTCAAAGATGTCTTTGCTTACCCTTTACATAAAGCAATCTGGGGGCTTATACTTCTTTTTTGGCATCCATTAAATTTTATTTATCCTGTCATTTCATTTATGGATAATGTCAGTAGCAGAACCTAGGCTATCTGGTCATCTCTCCTGCAGTCAAGAAACAATTGAGGATATGCTCATCAGAAGAATAGTTATCTACAAAAGAGGACAGGGATTTACTCTAAAACTTTCATGCCTATAGGCTTGACTTACATAAGGGCTGAAGAAAGTTGTTTCTTCCTGCACAGGTCCTAGGTGTTGTGAACTCTGCTAAGAGAAAGTGTTCTCTTGGAGGTTGTGAGCCAATGGACAGAGTTACTCACAGTCCACTCTCTTGCAGGCACAGCCTCTGTCGCTGTGGCAGGGATCCTCGCTGCTCTGAGAATCACCAAGAACAAACTCTCCAATCATGTGTTTGTTTTCCAAGGTGCAGGTGAGGTAGGTGCCATCAGGGGGTCTCTACTGTTGTTCCAATTGAAGAATAAGAATGGGTGGAAGACAATCAAGAAGGATGGTGTTCTATGGTTCTGAGAAGAGGAAGCAGCACAGTGTATTCTGATCATCTCCACGCCTAAACCTCAACAATTGAGTTTATTGATGCAAGAATTTACCTGGGCCTCCTGGGAGTCATGAGGCTATGGGAAAGAATAAGAGCTTATTTGGGTGAGGCATCTGATCCATGCTGAGCAGCTATTTCTTCTATGTCTAAACATTTTCTTTGTGGTACCTCTCAGGCAGCTATGGGTATTGCCCACCTTCTTGTCATGGCCCTGGAGAAAGAAGGTATACCCAAGGCAGAGGCCATAAGGAAGATCTGGATGGTAGACTCCAAGGGACTGATTGTTAAGGTACTGTAAATCTGGAGACTGGGAAGTTTCCCAAGAACTAAACTGGAAGAGTTCCCTAAAGGGTGAAGTTCTCATACAGAATAGAGGAGAGTAATGGTAACGGCCTAACCTCCAAAGCAAAAGATTCATCCCAAAGTAGCCTTAATTGCTCTTTTCTGAAAGTTCTGACTATGTATGAGTGTGTATGTGTGCTCCTTCCAGCCTTGTCTCCCACCACTCCTGCCTTGCACTAACCCTCCACCATATTGAATGATAGTTCTCCAAAAGTCACACATTCCCTCTCTTCCATACCTTTGCACATTTGTTCTGCCTGAAATGCTCTTCTCCCTTTTTCCAAATACCCTCTCTCAATTCTCAACCCATTCCCAGTTTCCTCCTTACCTTCTGATTGAACTCAAATATTACCTACTCCAAGAAGCTTTCTGAGAGCATTAGGTCTCAGTTTCTTATACATGCTCACATAGGCATCCCCATTCCATAGGCTGCACCCACTACTTTGTAGAACAGATGGCTTTTACTTGTCTGTCTCCTCACTAAGCTACATAGTCTTGATGCCAATGCCTGGCACCTGGTAAGCACCTAATTAATGTAATTAATGTGTGAGGTATGAGTGAAAAAATGAGAGAGGGAGAGATACAGCTCAGTTTCTGACTAGAATGTGGAGAGAGACACAACTGGATGACCCCCCACCTCTTAGAGCTTGACTCAGAACTTCATCCTTTAATATCCAGAATTCCACTAGCATATAATGTCAGTGAGAGATGGAAAACAATGAGCAATATAGGAATGGAAAAGTGCATAGGATTATATACAAAGAATAGCAAATACCCTAATCAGAAACTGGCCTTCCTACAGAGCCAGATCACTGCCAGTAGAAACTTAGGCCTGAAGATTCCTCCTCCCACTTTATGTCATTCCAGAGCATAATCCAGCCACAAGTATAGGTTACTAAAGCTTTCCACTCTTGCCCATTTTTCACCATCATTTTGGTCACCCCATGGAGCTCACCCCTACCCAACGAACTCTCAAAGCTGACATCATCACTCTGTTTCTCATGAGGCCAGCTGGTCCAAATAAGTCATCAGAAATGTTTGTGCTCTTTTATTAGCATTCGTGCCAGCCTGTCACCCAAGGACTTCTATTTGGGAAAATGGAAGAAATACAGAGTTGTTCAGCTATTCCAAGTCTGTTCTGGAACTCAGCTTAGTATTATTCACAGGGAGGTTAATGACTCTTATAAAATACATTCACATTAGCTCCCTGGTCCTAAGGGCTCAAGCCCCTGTCTCTTAACTGAGCCTGGGTCCTGGATGTCTTGGGGCCAAGGGACTTGGTCAGACTGACGGATTTCCTAAGAAGCTTTTTGTTCTGACCCAGCTCAAAGAAATGCCTTTGGATTCTCCTGATGTGGTTTGGGTTAAAGAAACACACACACACACAGGTTCCATCTTAGGTTCTACTGGGAAATCTGATAAAGAGGTCAGGCCCCAAGACTTCTGAAAGATCAGACAAAATTATGGGGCTCAGCAGGGAATGTTCTCAGAATTTCCAAAAGCATTCTTGCCCCTGCCCAACAGGTTCTCAGCACCACAATTTTTCATGAGCCTTTTTTTTTCCTATAGGGGAGGAGCCACCTGAACCATGAGAAAGAGATGTTTGCCCAAGACCATCCTGAAGTAAACTCCCTGGAGGAAGTAGTAAGGCTGGTGAAGCCCACAGCCATTATAGGTAAGAAGATGCGGGTGATATGCTGCCTAGCCCAGCTAACTCTCTTGATTTGCAGATGGAGAGACTGAGGCTCATCCAGGAGACATAAGTAACTTACAGAAATGCCGCTCTATCCCCTATCTCATGTCCAATTCAATGCCAAAAACTTCTACGGAGTAGCTGCTATATAAAACCATAAAACTAAGCTCCCAGAGTTGGGGCTTATATAGTATAGTGGAAAAGTGTTGGGCTGGTATCTCTAACCCAGATGAGATGAGCATTCCCCCAACCAAGGCTGAGACCCTAGTATCTCTCCCTGTACTAAGGGAGCAGCCCACTTTCAATGTCAATGCCCAGTAATATCTTCAAGATGCATCTAACTGGCAAGGACATGAGGTAAACCAGTGGTTCCTTAAGGATGAACAGGAGGCCTCAACTCAAGCAAGAAGAAAATCTTCCCTTCTTTTCTCTCAATCTCTATGGTAGATGCCATCCCCAAGACTCCTGATCCTTTCATGGTACACCTAGTTTCCCCAAGAGAGGAATGGGTTATTTATGAAGAGTAGGTATCCCCACTACCCCACTTTTCCCTATAGGTGTTGCTGCCATCGCAGGAGCCTTCACGGAGCAGATTCTGAGGGACATGGCCTCCTTCCACGAACGCCCTATCATCTTTGCCCTGAGCAACCCTACCAGCAAGGCCGAGTGCACAGCTGAGAAGTGCTACCGGGTCACCGAGGTCAGCGGGGAGTCCTTTCTTCCCCCAGCTGAGAGGGCATAGTAACAATAACCATAAGTAACCCTTTGAGGGTGAAAAAAAATCTTCATCATCAGAAAGCTGAGGTTCAGAAAGATGAAGTAACTTGCCCACGATCACAGAGCATTCCTTATTAAAGGAAAAGAGCTGGTCCTCAAACCAGCTCTAATTCCAAAGCTCTTACAATTAGGCTATGCTGGTCAAGTTTCCCCCTAAATAACATGAAGCTTTGGCCAGAACCCAAGGCTTTTAAAACTCTAGGATACTTCCAAGCCTGTCATGTCCTGGGTTGGCCTTCTTGGGAGATGACAGGTAAAAAGGGTATGATGAACTCCATCATCTGTCAGCAGTTTCTTGGCTGTCAGATAAGTTGGGTGGGGGGCCTGAGCTTCCTGGTCAAATGAATAAATGTGCTTTCAGTACTTGCCATGTTCTCAGCACAATGCTGGGCATTTGTGAGAGGATGAAGAGGGTTCAACATTTGGAAGACAAGAACAAACTATCATTACTGCCCCAAACCCATCTCTAAACTCCAACCTCTGATTTTCTTCCTGGCTCCAGGGCCGAGGGATCTTTGCCAGTGGAAGTCCTTTTAAGAGTGTGACTCTGGAAGATGGCAAGACATTTATTCCTGGGCAGGGAAATAATGCCTATGTGTTCCCTGGAGTGGCGCTGGGAGTCATTGCCGGTGGGATCCGGCACATTCCAGATGAGATCTTCCTCCTAACAGCAGAGGTATCATGTCCCTGCTCCTTTGAATGTTTTCAGCAGAGCCTGTGGGTTAACACTAGGCCCTACACTGGGTCTCTAAAGATTCCTCCTCTTTTTGTCTCTTCTACCTGCCTGCTCCCAACCCTGGCGATGGATCCCCAAAGTACTTAAATCTCAGGCATCTCTCTAGATTATCTTGGGCTTGACTTTCTTTCAAATTGCATGTAGGCTTTTGAGGGAGGATGGGAAATAGAGGAAGGGGGTATTGTCAGAAGGAACTAGCAGTGAGGGAACATATCTAGTATTGCTCCCCACCTCCCAGCAGTGTCATCTAGATGCCTAGAGATGTCACCAAAGCCACCTGAAACTGGGACTTGTGGACCATGACACAGTGATGGATTTTTTCAACCACATGCATTGGCTACATTACTGGGACCGGGATAACTGGCAACAGTTAGCCCCACTAGGACACTTTCCTTAAGGAAGCAGGTGGAATTCATGCCTGGCTTTGCCTATTCTGAGCACTATTATAGGAATGTTGGGGATATACCTATTCTGAGCATCATACCAGAAAGGGTCCCAGAAAGATTCTTTACTGGAAGAAATGGTTTCTTTACAATGAGAAAATTCATTAAGAATGGTATTTCACACTTACAGTAATGGTTATTAGTAACAATTACAGTGCTGACATTATCAAATCCCAGGCATTTGACATTTATTCTCACTCTGAAGAATCCATTGCCTAGAATGTCTCTCTTGGTGGGGGAAGGATTAAGCTAATCAAAGATTTATATAAATATTAAATATATTTATATCTCTAACTTATAAATAAATGTATACTTCTAACCTTCTTCTGTAATTCCTCCTCACCATGGCACTGGTAAGACCTCAAGCCAATGAGACATGAGAAATGCTTCCACAAATCCCTGTCCAGACCCACTCTATGAGTCCCACAGGGAACTGTCCCATGTCCTAGGTCCCTTCTTACTATGTCTAGTCATTGATCACTGGCTCTGCAAGGCCATAAAATAATGTTCTCTGAAGACTTTCAAGCCACCCCCCACCCTATGCACACCAGTTATGACCTTGTACCACAGCCCTCTGTTGATCTTGTCTGAGTAACCTGCATTCATATTTCTTCCTATTGCTGTAATGGGTTTTCTTGTCTTGTGACTGTGGGCAGAGCTGTTTGAAATCCCCATTGGATGGGAAGAGTCATCCTGCTTAAATACAGGCTACATGTAAATTTCCCTGTGCAGAAACATAGTTGCTATAGTCCTTCCTATGTGACCCACCAGACATCTGCACGTCCAACACTTTGTGCCATGGAATACTTCAGCTCCATCATTTCATGATGGGTGTCCATTGATTACACAGGAAACTCTTCTCAATCTACTCATTAAGCATCTGCTGTGAGCAGCATAAACTCCTTCACTTTTTTTTGTTGTTGTTACCAGGGATTGAACGCAGGGGTACTTAGCCACTAAGCCACATCCCCCTACCTTTTTTGTAATACAGTATTGTTTGAAGTCGTGCCTCGTGGATCTCCTCAAAGAGTAGGGGTCCTGAAAGATGAAAAGGGGTCTTCGGGGAAGATGAAGTGGGGTCTCACAGGAAGAGATTCTTGGGGTCCTGGGAGACGAAAAGGGGTCTCCAGGGAAGACGAAGTGGGGTCTTATGGGAAGAGGTTAGGGGTGATGGTCCGCAGAGTCACTCCACCCAGACTCCAGGGGTAGGTAAGACTGCTCTGCCGGAGCAAGAGGCAGAACCCGTCTAATCCAGGAAGTACAGAGGCTTATGTAGGGTCCTCGGACCAATCACAGCCCTGAGGTTACAACCAATGAGGCACGGTCCGCTGGGCATGCGTTTCATCACCATAGAATGGGAAAAGAGGGAAGGGAGGGGCTGAAGGTATGGGGAGTGCTCCTACAATACAGGTTCTTACTAAATTGCTTAATGTTCCACTAAGTTGCTGAGGCTGGCCTCAAACTTAAGATTCTCCTACCTCAGCCTCCCAAGGCATTGGGATTATGGGCGTGAGCCACTATGCCCAGCTCAGGTCCCTAACTTTTAGGAGCTGATAGTCTCATCTTCAAAGGCATGACATCTTATATTTCTGAAAAAAGATGCTTTTTGTTAAGAGAATTTATGTTGAATATTATTTTCCTATGGAAAATTAATATAGATTTTAGGAGATTTAAATGTATTACCTCATTTCATCTTAATAATTCTGTAAAACTACGTATAGAGTATATCCTTGTACAATGTATATGGGGCATAGAGAGTTTAAGGAACTTGTCCAAGATCTCTAGGCTTGTAAGCTATAGCACTAGGATGGCCCAGGCTACTTGACTTCATGCTGCAAGACATAACCAGTGCCCAGCATCTTAGAAATGACCATAATACTCTTCACAGTTCAAGTTTTCTAGATGCAGATCTAGCCATGGCAATCCTGTTTCTCTCTAACCAATCCATCTTCTATACATCCACAAAAAGAACACTTCAAAACACAGATCAGCCCAAATCTCTTCTAATTTCATATCTTTGTATGGCTCTCTTTTAGTCAGCTTTTTTGCGCTGGGACTGAAAGACCTGACCAGAGCAACTGCAGTGGAGGAAAAGTTTATTTGGGGGCACACAGTTTCACAGGTCTCAGTCCATAAACAGCAGGCCCCATTCCTTGGGGCTCAAGGTGAGGCAGAACAATATGATGGAAGAGCATGGTGGAGGGAAGGATTCACATGATGATCAAGAAGCAGAGAGAGGGGCTGGAGTTGTAGCTCAGTGGTAGAGCGCTTGCCTAGCAGGTGTGAGGCACTGGGTTCAATCCCAGCACCACACAAAAACAAGTAAAGGCATTGAATCTATATATACAACTAAAAAATTAAAAAAAAAAAAAGCAGCAGAAAGAGAGAGGTCTCTACTCGCCACATACAAATATATACCCCAAAGCCACACCCCCAATCCCCATCTCCCCCAGCCACACCCTACCTCTTCAGTTACCCCTCAGTTAATCCCTATCAGGGAATTAATTCACTGGTTGGGTGAAGACTTTCACAACCCAATCATTTCTCCTCTGAACCTTCTTGCATTGTCTCACGTGAGCTTTGGGGGGACACCTCACATCCAAACTATAACAGGCTCCTTAAGTTTACAGAATAACATCCAAACCCCTTCCTGTGATTTTCATGCAAGGTATTTTATCACCAGGCCCTCCTTTCCTCTCCAGTCTTACTTTTAGCCTCTCCCTATCATCAACCCATCCAATATGTCTTTTTCAGCCTCAGGTCCTTGCTCTCTCACCTCCAAGTATTTGCATATAATTTATACTTTCATGCATCTCCTTGTTTCAATTAATTCATATTTAGTTTGTCAGCTGTCAGTCTCTGACACTTCCTCTGGGATGCCCTTCCTGCATAGTACATGAGGCTCTGCCTTCCTCTTTGTCTTTATGCCCCCTCATTGCCCTCCCCACTATAATTGTTAAAATTGTTCCTATTTGCTCTCTGACCACAGTCTCTGTGAGGGAAAAGACAATAATTTTTCACCTTAGGTCCTCAGCACCTAGTACAGAGCTCATCATATTGTAGAGCTCAGTGAATGCCTGACTGAATGAATGAGAATGAGAGGAGGGAAAGTAGGGGGAGACTCACTCCTTTGGAATAATGTCTGCAAACTCTGAGATCAACTCCATTGCCCTGTCACTTCTGGGACAAACAGTTCTCAGCACCAGTGGATCTTCTCAAATTTATCTTCTCAAATTTAAATTTCACACAAGAAGATAAGGTAGGAGTAGTTTCAGAGACACCACATTTAAAAAGTTAACCTGCAAGGCTGGCTGGGCACCAGCACCTGAGGCTGGAAGATGAGGCTTGAAGAGGTTTTGTGCCACACTCACTGGAGAAAAGACCTTCCTCAGGTTGAGAACATGGCTGAAAGAGCTCATGGAACCCTGAACACAGGACTGTTCCTTAGATTGGCACCCAGGATGGTACCAAGCATGAGTAAGAGGCTGGAAGTAAGGAAGTGAAAGACTTGGGATCTCTGTGCAATAATTGAATGAACCAAGAAGAAATGCCATAGTCTTTGCTTTGCAAGCCGTATTTATTCATCTAAGCCTTAGTGATTTTCCTTTAGAATTCAAAAATTCCCATGTTGTTTTAAACCTCAGCCAGTCTCACAGTATAGAAAGAATTTGTCCTTGTTTAAGGCTAAGCATTAAGCTCCCTTGGTGCCATATGGCAGCACAGTTAACAGTAGGAACTTCAGCATTTGACCACGTGTGCAGGACTGGGTGAATCTCTGGGATAATGGATTGACTTTGTTCTTTGAAGGCAGAAACTCAGCTTATTCGTCTTGGTTTTCTCCCTCTCTCCAGCAAATTGCCCAGGAGGTCTCTGAGCAGCACCTATCCCAGGGGAGACTGTACCCACCACTCAGCACCATCAGAGATGTATCTCTGAGAATCGCCGTCAAAGTAAGAGTCATCTTACACCTATAAACGGGGAGTGATGCACAACCACTTTCTCTTTGTGACTTTAGAAGGACAAAAAGACAGCAGTTCTGGAGACATACTCATCTCCTTGGGCTGCATTGCATGCGACCCAGAGGGTGGCTGACAAACTCCTGCCTGCAGCCTGCCCAGGCCAGTTCTGGGAAAGCTCCTGGATTTCCCCTCAAAACAGCAGGCAGAAAAGTCATCAAAGTCCATGGTCTTGTGTGCCAGAATGTGGGTGGAATTTTTTTTAATGACTCATAATCACCCATTTATAAGAAAGGTCAGCTTGCATAACATGGCGGAAAGGGCTTAGGCCTCGGGGTCCCAGCTCTGCCAATCAGTAGTGGAACAAGCTTAGCTTAGTCACTTCACTTCTCTGAGCCTCAGTTTCTTCCTTTTCCTAAGTAATGCCCACTCCAAAAGTTCTAGAAAAGATTGAAAGAGGATATTAATAAAGCTCCATACCCAGTGCTTGCCTGGCCAGAGGAGATGTTCATTCTTCTCCTCTCGGAATGACTAGGCCACAGGGTGATCATGTTCATAGAATATTCCAGACTATGAAGTTATGATGGGTTTTCAAAGAATCAGAGCATGGCCCCAAATGATAATTGTTGGCAGTGGATAGTGGACATATAAGGGTTTAATATGCTATTATTTCTGTTAGTGCATATGATTTTCCATAGCTTTTTAAAATAATTCCAGAAAATGCATTGCGCAACAGTACACAGTCTTTAAGAATTGTTCAGTGCAGGGTTTTCTCCCATTTAATTCCTTCCTTTGGGGGGATATTTAGATTCACATTCTCCTGAAGCCAAATCTAATACCCAAAGAACTGTGTTCAAGATGTTCATCTAGTCCAACCCTTATCCAAAACAAAATTCAATCATTTTATCCTCACACCTCTCCAGAGAAAGGTATCTATCCCTCACTTTACAGATGAGGAAACTGAGGCTCAGCAAGAATAATATAATGGCTGGGGACTCGTGAGCAGATAGAAGCAAGCAGAATTTAGGCTGGGCCTCTTGACCCTTGCCCTGTATTTATTCCACTATGTCAAAGCTGCCTGCTTAGGCAGAAAGATTAAAATCCTTCCTATCCAGTGGTTTCATGAGCCAAACTCATAAGAGGAACATGACTCGCTCATCGGAATGTATTCTGCCACCCCAGGCTCTCAAATAAGGGCCTGTAGGCAGGTTTTTCCTTAGATCCAGTTCTTCAGCCAAGCATGTTTTTCCCTAGGTCCTCGACTATGCCTACAAACACAACCTGGCCTCCTGCTACCCAGAGCCTGAGAACAAGGAGGCTTTCATAAGATCCCTCGTCTACACTCCAGACTATGACTCATTTACATTGGACAGCTACAGTTGGCCCAAGGAAGCCATGAATTTTCAGACAGTCTGATGAGTCTCAAGGGCTGGTATGAGGCTGGATGAAGCCCAGAGTAACACCCACAATACAAATGGGTTCCAAAATGGCCATCCTTGTCACTGTGTGTGTGTGTGTGTGTGTGCGTGCGCATGTGTGTATATTTTTCCTTTGAGTATTCTGATGTGAGGGGAGATGCTGAGGCATACAATGGACAGCCTTGTGCCTAAAAGTCCTGGGAATTCACTTTCCTATAACCCTTTTCTGAGTTTTTTCCCAAGCATTTCTTCATCCATTAATTGCCAACTATTGTCTAGGCCTGGTGGAAAATACTGAATCCTTCCTAGAATCCCATGTTTATAGAGCTCAGGACCTAGTGGTGGAGATTGGACACAATTCATTTTGCCATAAAAAAGAACTAAGTCCATGAAAAATGTGCAGGTAGAAGTCAAGGGTGTTCACAGAGGGAGAGGATACTTCCCACGAGCACATAGGTTCAGGGGGAGGGCAATTTTTTGCACTGAGACCCAACAGTGAAGGATGGGTGGGAGTCATGGTGAGATAAGGAATGTGAGCACAGTCACTAGCCAGAAACTGTGGCCCACCCATCAGGGAGTTCAATCCCTGCCAGAGGAGTACACTCCCTTCAAGAGTCAGCAGGATGTAAGGGCTGAGTGACTAGCGGTAGTTCACTAGCTAGTCAGGAATGGTCATTGCCCAATAGGCTGTTGGGTATTAAATATTCTTTTTTGGTTACTACTAAAAGAAAAACCAGAGAAATGTGGGTGGGAAGGGTCAACATGCCAGTAAGTGAGGAGGAAGAGAAGCAATGCAGGGAGAGTGATATGGGGAGTTCTAAAAATTTTTGTTTTCCTGGTTCTGGAATGCACACTATTCTATCCTTCACACTCTAAAGTAATTGAGCAACCCACAGCAGCTTCCCTGTAGAGGGATGTCAATCTGTCCTAGGTATTTCTTACCAAGTTCAGGACTAACATTCACTTGCCTCATGTCCAGCAAAGCCCACACCTTAGGAAGTAAGGATGAGATAGAGGTTGCAGTCCCTGATAAGACTTATATGGATAGTGGCTTCCAAGTCTAATTTCTTTGTATAAGTCACCTTTAGGAACCTGCCCCTTCTACCACCTCAGCCTCAAGATCCCCACTTCTCACAGGAGTAGGTCCTACATGACCTCCTCTCAGTGACAAGCTAGGTATACTGTTAGGCTCCTATAAAGGTAATTAGCAGAGCTATCACTCACCTCTGTCTCAAATCTTATTCTGCTTAACATGTTTCCTTGGTTCTGGTGCTCAGCCAAGAATGCCCTAAGAAATTATCCCTCCTTTATAATTCCTGAGCTCACACAAAATGAGAAACTATTCAGAAGAGGGTTTAAAGAATAAAACTGAAATCTGGACATCAGAGAACTATTTACATTTTTTTTTTCCATCATGTCCCAAACACCCACAGGGTTTTTGTCTGTTTTGCAGAAATTGACAAGATGATCCTAAAATGTATATGGAAATGCAAAGAACCAAGAATAGCACTATTTAAAAGAACAAGCCGGGCGCGGTGGCTCACGCTTGTAATCCCAGCACTTAGGGAGGCTGAGACAGGAGAATCGCGAGTTCAAAGCCAGCCTCAGCAATGGCGAGGCACTAAGCTACTCAGTGAGACCCTGTCTCTACATAAAACACAAAATAGGGCTGGGGATGTGGCTCAGGGGTCGAGTGCTCCTGAGTTCAATACCCGGTACAAAA
>PVHX01021267.1:0-30145 GCA_004024805.1 Geosciurus inauris
GACCCAGCTATCTCACTCCTTGGCCTATACCCTAAAGACTTAAAAACAGCACACTACAGTAAAGCAGCCACTTCAATGTTTATAGCAGCACAATTCACAATTGCAAAACTGTGGAAGCAACCCAGATGTCCTTCAATAGATGAATGGATAAAGAAACTGTGGTACATATACACAATGGAATATTATTCAGCAATAAAAGTGAATAAAATTATGGCATTTGCAGGCAAATGGATGGAATTGGAGAATATTATGCTAAGTGAAGTAAGCCAATCCCAAAAAACCAAATGCCGAATGGTCTCTCTGATTAGTGGATGCTGATGAATAAGGGAGATGGGAATGGAAAACATAAGAGAAATAGAGAAACACTGGACGCGACATGGGGGAGGCGGGGGGCAGGAAAGGGGAATGGGTATAGTAAAGATGGTTGATAAAAAATATATATAAATATATATATATATATTTACTGCTCATTGAAAGTGCATATAAAGGTGTTTAATATGAAGAATTTAATCTGCTTATAATTTTGTGCAAAGTTAGAAAAATTATGATTGTAACAATTTTTTTCTATTTGCCTCAACAAATGTTTTCAGTGAACAGTGTGTATAGCTTCTGAAAATTTGTTTTTTTCTGTTATGTTTGATAACATGTACTAAAATGCAATTTTTGAGAAAAAATAAAAATAAAAAAATAAAGTAAAATAAAATAAATTAAAAAAAAAGAATCTGTTTTTGAGAAATGCCCATTGACAGCCCTTAGATGTTTTGTGGAGCATAATTTGGCAACTGTTGAATAAGATAATCTACAAGAATTCTTTCAACTCTAATATTTGTTGTTTGTGCGTGACTCTTTTACAAATGAGAAAATCTTAGACCCAGAGTATAGGTGACCAAAGTAACATATGAATCAGTAGTTGAACTTCTCATTGTAGAACATGAGCATGGGTTCCTTTCTTTGGCAAACTCTGTCTTCCAAAAAGTAGGGAGTCACATCGCAATTGATCCCACATAGCTACATTTACACTCAAAACTGTCCTGAAGCATCTAATAGGTCCCAGGCTTCCAAGAGTCTTTCTTTGGGGAGATCACACTTGAAAGCAGGATAAGATGATGGTGGGGATGTGATGAGAAGCAGTCTACCCAGAGCAGGGTTTTCTGACCCTCCCAACTGAGTTATGAAAGGTTTTATACACATATCTCTGGGGTGACACTTACTTCATTTTCATTCAAAATTTTTTGTGTTTTTAATGCATTTCTTCTCTAGAAATCCCTTCAGAATCCAGTGCTTCTAGTACAGTTTCTGGCACATAGTCCATGCCCAGTATTCTTCAGAGACCTGATAGGTGAAAGAATAAATGAATGAATGTATGGCGAATATATCAAATGCTAAGTGGATCTTGGATCTTAAAGCTGCATATCCACCATTACTGTTACAATGGATCAGGATTGAAACAACCTTGGCAGTATCAAAGCTCAAGTGGCTGCTTTGATATCCATCATCTACCTCTGGATCCCAAAGTCTTTGGCTATTTTTCAGTTTTGTTTCTAAGGTCACCTGTTCTCTTCCATTAACACAACACATGGATCCAAAGGATAGAAAAGATCGCTTTAATTTGTTTGTGTTCTTATGTAATTAAAGCCATCCAAAATATATTTTTGGTGGGATGGCGCTGCATCAGGAAAAAATACGAGGTACAGAGAGATTTGGCAATTCGTGAAGAGAATAGAAGAAGGTGCTAGAATTCAGGGCAGAAGCACCTAAATCAGTCTTGGAGGTCAGGGAAGGTTCTGTAGAAGAAACGAGAGCTAAGCTGAGTTCTGGAGAATAAATAGGAGTTAACAAGGGGAAAAAATAAAAGTGAAGTGTTGCAGACAGAAGGAATAGCAGGTGAAAAAGACAGTGTGAGAATAAACAAGCTCTGTCTGGAAAAGTGAAGGTGGTCTTGTAAGTGCACGCGAGGCGGATGGCGGTGTAGCCATTGAGTGGGGAACTGAATTGCAGGCCACGCCCCCGGGTCAGGGGCGTGGTTTGGCGATGGGGTGGGTCCCTGCAGTGCTGGGAGCTGACATAAAAGGAGAATTGGCACTGATAGAGGATTTGGCAGATCCACCTGTACTGCAGAGATGACAGTAGGGTCCGAAAAGCAGAATGCAAGGAGCCTAATTAGGAGCTTGCTCGCTACAATCACTGAAGTGCTAAAGTCCTGGGTGAGGGTAGACAGTGGGAACAAGTAAACTGTTCCATTTAGTGATTTTTTTTTTTTTTTTTTTTTTTTTTGGAGGTTGAATGAAATTGGAAGCTGAAGTTGCTTGCACTTGGTGATTAACTGGATGTGTGAGATGAGCAAGAGGGATGAATTAAATACCACTCCCAGTTTTCTGGCCTGACAACCAGCTGGACATTGATAGATACAACTCATTGGTGTTGGACAAACAAGGGGACAGCGGATTTTAACACTGGGACTTTCACGAGCTGGCATCTGAGTCATATATTTTCTTCCATCTTCACAGTCACTTGTCAGGAACTGGAGCCACTTATTTGATGAATTTACCAGTATATAAAACACAATGTGTATAAAAAAGATTTCAGTTACATAGAGAGAGATGAACCCATTTACACAGCTATTTATCTATCTACAAATGGGTTGGTGGGGTCTGTCCAATTCAAGCAAAGAATCAGCAATATTTTGAAACAACTAGTGGTTCATCAAGTTTTATGAAGTTATTCATACCTTTGGGCAGTAGAATAAACAAAATAATAAAAATACTTTAGAAAGTACTTGTGAGCTATTTGGATTTTATGTATTTTTGATGAGTTGGAAAAACAGTGGAATGGTATTTGCTTCAGTGTGTTACCTTGCAACTAAAGTATTGGTTTCAGGAAGGAAGTCCTCAAGTGAAGTAGGTTATTTGAACTGCATCCAGAGGAGTGTTCTTGGAAGACTGAAGAAACTTGGTAGGTGATATAATGCACAGGTAGAGGTGTATAGAAAGTTATTAATATGGACCCATCCTTAAGTGACTTAGGAGAGGAAGGCCCATTAGTGAGGAATTTGGAGAGACTTTGAAGACAGTAAAAACTCTCAATGTTATTGTTCAGGGCCATCTGGCACACTAATTAGCTCTTGGTGCATCATAACTTTCAACTTCTGACCCTGTGAGTTTGGAACCTGGCCAGTTTTCACCTTGCAGAGAAAAAAAAAAAGAAAAACAACCTAAGGCCAGTTGTATAATGCTGGACTGTATATTGGGAGGGGTTGCTGTGCCTTTGTAAGTCCTCCAAAGGGGAATGAGAATGAGAAGAAGGAATCCAACTGGAGAAGAAGGAATCCAACTGGAGAAGAAGGAATCTAACTGAGAAGAAGGAATCTGATGCTTGGAGTGTAGAAAAAGGAACCTGATGATGAGAAGAAGGAATCTGATGATGAGAAGAAGGAACCTGCTTTGTGAAGAAAGAATCTGAATCTCACCTGTGTTTTTACCCTGCCCTCGGTGTTGCTCCTTTTACCCGAGGATAGGTGTTGAAGGTGATGATGATGGTTTGAGTGGAGAAGAAAGACTCTCACCTATGTGTTTACCCCATTCTTGGTGTTGCTTATTTTACCCAAGGTGATGACGATGCTTTGAGAGTACTTGCAAACCCATGTTGTGTTATCCGGTGTTGATTGGTGAGTTGATTGGGCTGGAACTGCTCTTTCTTTCTTTTCTTCTATATTATTGATTCATTATATACAATACTCAATATTGCAAAGTATAACTGTTGCTTGCTTATTGTTATATTATCTCATATTAAAGCTTATAAAACCCATCCTTTTGTGAGGCTGGTGATTCACTCCACGAATCTGCTATATATAAATTAGTCTGAGATCCAGACCAAGACAAGAGGAATTTGGAATATTTTCCTCTGGAAATTAGCAGATATAGATAAAGTAGGAGAAGCTGTTTGTAAGCTTAGAGGTGGATCTTGTAGGTAAGGCATGGCTGAGGTTTGTAGGCAGTGAAGTGAAAGGACATAGATTTGGGCTTAGACATTCATTTATGGTGTGACTTTGAGTCTTTCAGAATCTCCAAGGCCAATTTCATCTCTAAAACCAAGGTAGTAATGTCCCCAGTGCCAGGCTGAACTGGGGAATAGGAGAATGTCTCCCTTTCTCGATACCTATAATTGCATGGTTCTGCTTCTTTAGTCTAGTCCTTGCTATCTTCTTCTTTCTGACCTCATTGCCACCCTCCTTATGACACCTTACATTTCTGATTCAACTCAACCCTGAGCATTCTGTTGTGCTGTTGTCTTGCTTTCTCTAACCTGGACCTCTATTCTGTTCACAGGAGAGTCTTTCTAAATTCCAAATATGATCATATTTCTTACTGGCTAAACATGTTTGAATGGCTGTCCTTTAGCTATAGAATGAAATCCAAATTCCTCAGACTATGTTCCAAGTCCCTGGATGACCTGACCCTCAACTTGTCACTTCAATTGCCAGCCTGGGCTTCTGCTATGTCAAGTTATTTGTGGTTCCTCAAATTTGACTTTTATTTTCAGACAACTATGTTTGCTCTCAAATTGCTTTACTTCTTTGCAATTCCTTTTCTCCTCTCCTTTTCTACCCTTCTTACAAACATCAAATATTCACTGGGATGGAAAGAGTGTGGTGGTTTACCACATCTAGGTCCATTTTATTCCAGGGAGACTACATTTCCCAGTTTCCTCTGCATCTAGGTGGGGTCAAGTGATTGAATTCTAACTAATGGAATGTAAATGTGAGTAATATTTGCTCTATACATGCCCGGGCCCTAAAATTTCTGTGCAAATCTTCACTAAATTTCTCTTTTCCTTTGTCTATTGTTTGAAATGCAGACAATCTAGAAGAGAGGCCATTAGAAGATGTTGAAATCATCTAATAAAAGGAATTTTGGTATTTGCATGATTATTTGGATCCCAGGCCGTGGTGAGCCATCAGTGAACTATGAGAGTATAGTAAGCCTATGAGATTTGAGAGTGTTTGTACAACTCTTGGCTTATCTTAAATCATTCTACCTACTCAGTTTTCTAACTATCTTTCAAGTCCCCGGTTGGATACAAACTCTTGATCTACCATTCTCCCCTTCTTTGGTAAGTCTGTTATTCTCCCTATGACTTGCTTTTCTTATTTGCCAATTTTTAATAACAATATCCTTTAGTTTATGGTGTTGATTGAGGATTAAATTAGATAATCCAATTAAAATGCCTGGATCAGAGAGAGCACAGAATAAATATCACTTGTTATGGTCTAACAGTACTCCAACCCTGAGAATCCATTATTAATGATTTTCAAAGTTCAAAGTGAACAATCCTGAGTGATAAACTTAAATGCTTCCTTTATAGTTTTAATGAAATAATTTTAGTCTGTAAGAAGTCTATGGAATAGTAATAAATAAAAAAAAATCACCTGGAATGCCTTTTATAAAGTCAATCTTTTGAAGGGATTATTTTGATTGAATGACCATCAGGGCATGATCTTGGAGGAGAGACTTTGAAACAGGCAGTCGTATGAGGATCCAGGGTCTAGAGATGATAGACATCATGAGACAAAGTGTTATTGTTATCCTGAGTCTGCTCAGAGCTTTGTCACTGAAATAAAGCAGACCACTAACCATCTGTTCCTGAGAGCTGTGACTCATGCAGCTCATGTTCCTCAAACCTAGTACTTAATCATCAAGAACACAAAGTTGTTCTAAGGAACCCCACCTGTCAACTGCATCCAGCATGACTATTGGTTATATATTCTTTCAAGTCTTTCTGGGATATTTTGCAAGCTGTCCAACCAAGGATATAATTGACTCAATTTCCATGATGGCATTAGAGACTTGCTTGGAGTCCTGGATCTATCCCTTATTTCCTGTGTCAAGGTGGTTCATTTACTCTACCTTACTGAGCTTCATTGCAGCCACCTCATAATGAAGGTAATGATACATATCTTGCTAGTTTTTTATGAAAACTGGAGACAAAGTGACTGGCACATTAGAGGCAACCAGGGAAAGGTGGTATGATGATCTATATTTATCTCTGTACATATACATATATAAATCTATCTGCACATACATATAAATATACACATAGATATAGACATCTGTATTTTTCTCTTCTCCCATTTGGATTTATAGAGTTGGATTCTGAGATGTCTAAATCTTATATGGCTTATGCTGTAAACAGAATTTTGCTCATAATGTGTTCAAAATATTTTAGAACAATATTGTGCTAAATGCTTTAATATGAATACCAGTTTGTATTCTCCTTTACATATCTCCATTTATTTATTCCCCAAGGATTCCCTGGCAGATTGAGTTGGGTTATGTATGAGTCAGGAATTAGGTTTAGCTAGGAGTAGCAGAGATTCCAAAAATAGTGATTTAAATTAAATTAAATTATCCATTTTCTCTCATGTAAAAGAAGTCTGGGGGTTAGTGGTTTCATGACTGGTAAAATTGTACCAAGGTATTATTATTTATTATAGGTTATTTAGGTCATCCCTAGGCCACTTTATGGTCAGGTCCAATGTCTAGATCGTCAACCCTTACATTTTTAATCCAAGTTGTGAAGAACAGAAAAGAATAGGGCTGAAAGGGCAGGGTGCAAGAGGAGGCAGCTGTCCCCAGGAGCCTTTCTGGAAGTGCCACAAGGCACTCACTCCCTTGCATCTCCTTCACCAGAACTTGATCATATGGCTGTGCTTAGCTGCAAGAGAGTCCAAGAAATGTAAGCTTTGATTCTAAGGGTCAAAGTTCCAATGTGGAACATCAAATTTCTATTATTAAAAATAAATAGAGAAAGCATTTTTGGGTACAAGGATGCAGAGAGATGGATGATGCTAGTATCCAGTAGTTGCCATGAGATTTCAGCTCAGGGATTAGTTCCCATTAATTTGTAAACACTCCCCAGAATAGAGGATTGAGTGGGATGCTCTAGGCTTGAGTAAGCACTCCAGAGGAAAAGAGTGTGATGACTGCCTGGAGGTGCTGACCACAGGCACACTGTGAGTTTGTCATCTTTGGCTTAACCCATGGAAATTATGAAATTTCAGCCACACAATAACAATGATAATTGCTTTTATCTACATTTAAAAATTGCTTCTCCAATCATTTTCTTATTATACCTCTCCCATTAAAAAGAAGATGGAACAGGCAGAGATTATTATTATTTGCATTTGACAGTTAAAAAAATATACTCAGAGGGATGAAGCAAAATGTACCAGATCGCATAGCTAACAAATGGCAGAGCTGGGATTTAAAGTTCAGCTTCCTGATTGTAAGTATCGAGCTATTACATTGGATGTGACAAGCACTCAGAAGCAGAGTGGCTCTGGGGTCAGACAAATGTGGACTTGAATATATGTCCACCCTTCTGGGATACTTTTGATTTTATATGCAGTACTATTCACTTTTTTTTTCTTTTTGATAAATAGTTCTATGAGAGGCAGTACATGCATGTGTGTGTAAACTACCACAAACAGGACACAATACACACCAAACACCTCAAGTGATTCTTTGTATGGGCCTTTTGTAAACCTGGCAGTGAAGCTGTGGATGCTTCTGCCTGTGTTGCTGTGGACAGTGAAAGTTCAAAATGACATTGAAGTGCAAGTTCATCATGGGAATATAATAGGTGTTGTGGGCTGCAAGTAAGAAAAACACAAAGAAATCATCTTATCTCATATATTGAGAAGCCCAGTGGTGAAGTGTTCACCGGTGCTGTATGTCAGCGCTTCTCTTTCTCTAAGATGCTCTTGGCTCTGTATATTGGCTTTATTTTCAGGATAGTCACAAACCATGCTGTAGATGTCCCAGGTGTCACTTTTAGACAAACACATCCAGAGACAAAACAAGCCATCTTCAGCTGTTTCTTTCTTAGAGGAATATATCCTTGTCTAGAAGCCCAGAACAGAGCATCCCTCTCGGGTGTCAATGACCAATGCTGATCAGTTTGCTTGTTGGCTTACCACTCAGAGGCAAGAGGGGTAGGAGTCCCCTGACAGGCTTATGCCAGTCAGAATACAGCTAGGGCCAGGATGCTGTCAACTTCCCGTAAAGCATTTAGTTGTACAGTGGATCCTGTTAAACTGGGAAGGATGAGTGTGAACAATGTTTGGCCAATGAACAGGAAATCTACAACAAAAGGGTCAATTCCCAGCTCATTACAACTTCCCCTATTTGAGAAAAGCCCTTCAGTCTTGCTAGAGCACGTGCATGTGTGTGATGTGTATGTATATGCACACGCACATGTATGTAGTTTCTATAAGAGAGAGTGGAGGCAGGGGGAGAGAGAAAGAGAGAGAAGAAAACACTTGCTAGGCATATCATATGGAACATATTTGAGTCTGTGATGACCTCAGTTTATCGTTTACAATTACAAATGTAAAAAAAGAAACTCACCAGAAACTTCTGTATTTACAAATCTCTGTATCTTTCTATTCTGTAGCCCCAGTAAGACAATTATTCCAAATCTAAACAAGGTTCAGAAGAATGAACTAGTTGATTTGGAGGGTAAAATAATATTATTTATTCAAGTATTTGTTCTTTACTGTGTAAGATGCAGAATAAAACTTTTGTATAATTAGTGGATAAATGGCCCCATTGAAGAGGTTGAAGGTTGGTTCTTTTTAAAATTTAGATTTGGTTAAGACTTTTTGGTGGCAGGTTGGTAGGGGACAAGCATGTCCAAAACGTTTTAAGACAGAGTTTGCTGAGTTTTCACTTAGTGTGGACAAAAGATGGACACAGGGCAGGAACACATCTTTACAGACATCAACCATCATGGCATGAGCTTTGGGATGGAGTGGCTGTCTTGATTCTCAATCCACATGATCTGGTCCATTTCTTCATCACTCTCAGTGTTCCTAAATATCTGGACTCCTTGCGGGCAGAACTGTGCTTATTTATCTCTGTGTCTCTCTGTATTGCCTGCCAGAGGGTGTGGAGCAAAATACGTTCTCAGTAATACTGGCTAAACTAAGCTTAGAAATGTCATGTGGGCATCCGCAGTTCTTGAGATGCCTGTGTCTCTAATTCTTAGTCATTCTTGTATATATCAAAATATGTTTATTTTCCACACCTGTTCTTTTCAATGAGTCAGCCTGCCTCTGGTAATACAGAAATTCAAAGCTGTGGGGGATCCTGCTATTTAATCTCAATGGATACAGGTATATTTATTTTTATGTGTCAGGATAACAAATAGGTTTTGTAAAGACCAACAATTACCATCCATTTATGCTGTTAGGATAAAAACAAAGCAAGGAATGGAATGATCTTGCCCAAGGCCACTGAAGATGGAGCAGCCCTAGACCAGCATTTCAGTTAATGCAAAACAGATGTTCTGTGACCAATGTTATGTGCCTCAGTTTGAGATTCCCAGACAAGTTCTCGACTAAAAGATGCATCCTACCTATTGATGTCTGAAACTTCACTATTAATGTTTGGTCCCTTTGCATGAAGTTTCTATTTTAACATTACATTTGCATAACACTTTTTAGTTTACAAACTACTTTAAACATCTCATTTGATCCTCAGAGCTGCAGGGAGAATTGGGCAGAGCAGGCATAATTAACCCTGTCTTGGAGATTAGGAGACTCACACTCAGAAAGGTTAAATAACTTCAGAAGTCAAGGGGCCCCGAAAGCTATGGGCCAGCTGCCTTTAAATCAATCCATCCTTTGTTTACTGCCCCCTATATCCTGTGAATATTCCGTTTGCATGGGTTGTGATTAGTTCTTCCATGATCTGTGTTCTAGGCCACCTGGCATACTCTGTTATGATAGTGCTTGGCTTGTTGTGCTTTATTTTTATAGACTCTCAATACTTCTAGGAAATTTAAAGTCAGACTGGTATAAACAGGCCTCAGATGTTGGAATTCTGTGGGTCCTGTCCTTCACAAGGATTCATCCCAACTCCTTGAAGAACTCCCCTGATCCATGGATGGAACCTCACCACCTCTTAAGGCAGCTTGCTTCCTTGCAAAGCCCTTGGGTAAAATTCTCCATTTCAGACATGTTGGTAACTCCTTTGTGACAAAGCTGTAAGTCCTTATCATTCCTGCATCTCACCTATCTCCTTCTATTGTAGCAGAAGCTCAATAAAAGTTTGTTGAATGAATAAATCCGTGGGTGAATGGTTGGATTCCTAATAAAAGCTTCAAACAGCTCTATCTGGCATCTTTCCGAAGCTATAGGCCTGCCACCCAAGGTGTTTTTAGTTGCTAATTCACCTTCCTCTGGTTGGAGTTTTGGGATCTCTAATGCAAATATTTTTGAAATACAAAGCATAAGCCATGGGTCTGGCCTCTCATAAAGGAGATGCATATCATAAGTGAGTACAAGGAGATACAAGATAGGAAAGTGTAAAATATATAGATCAGGCAGCATTGGGGAGACATAAACGGATAACTGGCTACAGGGAGAGAACAGCTAAGTCAGAGGGAACCCAGGAAAATTCGAACAAGCAACCGAATGGTTAGTCGGAGGCAGTGGAGCATGGTGGAGGCTGAGGGAGAACACCCGCAGGGTTAAACGTGGGCACATTGGTGAAAACTGAATGCATTTGAATCCTAGTTGTATTAGTTACTAGCTGCACAACCTGGGGCATCCCTCATCCTCCCACTTCCTCACATAGGAAATAAAAAATAAATGAATAAGTGTATGAAACACACCTGGAACATGTATGGAGCCTAAGTCGTCATGGTGACAGGGTTGGTGGCCACGGAGTCTTGGTGATAGCCCTGACAGGCCTCTATAGCTGTGCAATTTGATCTCCTAGTGTGTTGCACTGGAATGATTGGCAGAGATGACAAGATACTGGAGAGCCTGGTGGTGATGACTAACTGTGATAAATGCATGATCTTGACTATTGGCTTGTTGGCCCTTGTCAATTTTTTTGAGATCCATATAACCTTGTAGAAGCCCTGCTTATTTTTTTTTTAATTTATTTACTGGGGATTGGACCCAGGGGTGCTTAACCACTGAGCCACATCTTCAGCCACCCCCTTTAAAAAAAAAAACAACTTTATTTAGAGACAGGGTCTTGCTGAGTTGCTGAGGGTCTCGCTAAGTTGGTGAGGTTGGCTTTGAATTCATGACCCTCCTGCCTCTGCCTTCCTAGCTGCTGGGACTACAGGCATGGGCTACTGTGCCGGGACCATATTCACTTTGCATCCTGTGAATAAACAAACTTTCCCCAAACATCAGGGAATTCCTGGTACACTTACATCCTGAGCATCTCAACCCCCCCTACCTGGGGATTCAGAATTCTGATGTTATGGTGAAGAGACTTTCTTGGGCCCCAGGCTGACACCAACCTAAAGCTCAGTCCCTTCTTTGGCTTTTACAGCAACCATAACTAGTACTCAACTACTGGTACCTATGAGTTAGGTAGACACTGCTCATGACCTGAGGAGAGTGTGTGTGTGCGGGGAGTGGTGAGGGGTGGGAGAGCCGCCTTATAGCTCCCAGCCTCTCACCATAGAAGTGGCCTTCTCTGCTATCTTCTCTTCATTTTCTAACATCCAGATTGTCAAGGAAACCCCAAATTATTCTGTCTTTTGTAAACAGCAATCAATCTCCTCAGATGTGTTGGCATCAGATAATATTCAAGTCTGAAATCTCCTCTCTTCTCCTAAGAATTTCTTAAAGATTTCTTTTTTCAAATAGAGACATTCTCCTCCCACCATTCCCTATATTTACCAGAAAGTCTATAAAATTAGACTAAAGTCTTCAATAAATGCTCCTTTACCCATATCCCCTTTCAACTCAGGAACTTTTTCTCCTTCACTCCCATTCTCTCCCTCTCGCTTGGTGACATAAATTCTGTTCCCTGCAGAATGGAGATACATCCTCGTAAGCTCTGAAAACGCAGCACAGCTCGGCCACGTTCCATGGGAAGCCAGGATAAAAGTCATCTAAACTTGCATTAAACCCCAACTCAGGCCCAGCTGACATTGATAACAAGGGTACTCTCTCTGAATGGAGGATCTAAAAATGTTCAAGGAACAAAGGAACCAATCAGGCAATAAATACATGAAGAGGAGTCATCCAAGTGCAGACAGAGAAAGGAAGGCAAAAAACTGATCTGAACATTTCTCTCCAGAATTGGACACCTGCCCTCTTATCACGCTCTGAAAACTTCCCAAAGGCCAAGCTTCCTGTTCATGGAGAGGAGAAAACAACTGGCTGGATTTTTTTTTTCCTAAAATGGAAACAAGATTTCCCTCAAACTATTTTACGGAAATTTTGGAGAGTGATGAGCAGATTAATTTTTTTAATAAAAGGTTTCAAGAGTGACAGAACCCTGTGTGTTCTCTGCAAGTGGCCACCACCTCCCCTAGAGAACAAAAAAGGGGACTTTCACACACCTATTAAATGTGAATCAGAACTGAGATCTAGAGACTTCACAAGGCTCCTTGAATCTTGAAGACAGAAATAGTCCTTATCACCTTATCATAAGGCTAACATCCAATACAAGCCATCATGCCAACTATGACATTATGTTCACCTTACGTATTTCGATAAAGAACTACAGGTTACCATCAGAGCATAATAGGAGGTGTTGACCTGATTTGAGGAGTCAGGAAAGTATGCTTGAGAAAGGACCATCAGAGTTGGCATCTGTGATGGTTTATGTATCAACCTGGTTGGCTATTCAGTTATTTAATCAAACACTAATATAGTTTTTGCTATGAAGGTAATTTGTAAATATTTTGAACATCTACCATCAGTTGACCTAAGTTAAAAGCAGTTACCTCTGAATAATGTAGGTGAGTATCATCCAGTCAGTCAAAGGTTTAAAGACTAAACCTGAGGTTTCACAGAGAAATTCTGACTCAAAACTTGAACATCAGTTCCTTCCTGGGCTATCAGTCTGTTGACCTGCTCTACAGATTTCAAACTGTATGATCCTGCAATTGTTTAAGCCATTTCTATGATTGATTGATTGATGATAGAATGAAAAAAATTTTGTACTCACACACATATGCACACACAATCTTGTATCATTGATGTTTTTCCAGAGACCTGACTGATACAGCATAGACTAGCCTATGTAAAAGTCGAGCTCACCATGTCTCATTTCATGTCTTTGATGCCCCAAATAGAATGCCTTAGAGGACTTTTTTCCTACTTATCTACCTTGTAGCTACTCTGATGCAACTTTAGGCCCTGCAGGTGATGAGCTTTCCACTGACAAGCAAATCAGTGTGGAGCCCAGAAAAACCCTGTGGTCAGAACACACCCTTGGAACTGGAGCCTAGTGTCTTGGGTCCAGATCCTGACTTCTTCCCTTCTCCTTAGACAGGTACCTCAGTCTCTGTTGGGCTCAGAGTGGTTTTTGTTCTTCTAGAAAATGAGAAGACGATGAGTTAATATTTAATGAACTTTATATATTGTCCATATACCACAATCCTAATCATCCAAGTATTAATTCAGCTAATCTTCTCTAGACCTTGAAGTAAGAAGCATTGTTACCCACACTTCATGAGTAAAGAACTGAGCAGGTGAGGAGGTGCTCAAGATTGCACAGAGAAGAGGTCTCAGGCACAGGTTTTGAGCTCAGGTAGAGTCCCACTCTGTGCTCATAATTATGACATTAACAATGGTCCCTGTTCCCCCGCCTTCCAAGTCTGTTGTAAGCATTAGATAGTGAAGAACTTTTTAAAACCCATAAAGCCACAAGAATTGAGATTATTACATGATTTTCCTTTTCATCTCAGTGGAAGACTCTGAGATGTTTTCCCAAATTGTTTTAAGATTTTGCCTTATTTTTATTGAGTGTTTATTTCCTGATTGTCAGGTTCTGCAAGATCTCATTTCATTCTGGCATCACTCCGATGAGGAAGATATTCCAGCTTTGTTTTAGGGAGAGGCATGGAGGCAAACAGAAGCCAGAGGCCAGCAGTGTGCCTGAGATTACATAGCTGCAATGTGGACCCAAGTGTGCTGGAGAGAGCAGCCTGAGTCCCTCAGTTTCCCTCATCCCTGCCTCTCTGTCAGTCGTGCTTTGATGGATGGGATGTGCTGGTACTAATACTGGGTTTCCTACTTGGACTTCTCACTTCAAGGGAGGAAACAGTTTCATCTGCTTTTTAACACATTTATATCAATCACTTGTGAACACCAGCTCTCTGAGTCATGATTTTGATTTACGAATTAGAGCTGGCTTCTCTTCTTTGCTCAGCAACCTCTGTGGCTTGCTCAGATGCAGAAACCCAGGCAGCCTCATCTCTTTCCCCTCCTTCCATCCACCTGCCCAACCCAGGGTCCCTTCTTTCCCTGTGTTCTTTCTTCTCTGGCTCTATTGTTTTTCTCTTCACACTCACATCTCTGCTTGCTAATCCTTATCTTGCAGCTGAAGTCCCTGCTTCAATGACTCTGAAGCTATTTTGATGCTATTTTGATTCTCTGCTTGTTGTGGAAATAAACTGTCCCTTACACATTCATACACAGCTTGTGTTCTCCTAATGGGGAAGGTGGTATGTGTTTGTATGCGGTTCTGATGCAAAAAGAACTGCAGAGTCCAAGAGAGACCCAGATGGGCATTCAATAGCAGAGGTGTTTTCATAGAGAGGGGATTGTGCAATTCACTCAAATTTTGTTTTAACTTAGTATCAATTAACTACCTGCTATGTACTTAGACCACGCTGACATTTTATGACATAAAAGAAAATCTCTGCATACCAGAATTAATTAGAGCATGCTCTGTGTATCAGAATGGAAAGGAAAATGAGAGTAGATGAAGGAATCAGGAAATGAGAACAACAGAGGTCAGGGGAATAAATTTTGCAATACATTCTGAAAACCAAAGAAGGAGATGGTAGCAGGCTGCATTTGTAAGTACCAGACAGTGTGGGGTGGTTCTGGGGAAGCATGGGAGTAGGGAAAGGGGGACTGATGGAGCAGTAAGATCTATTGAGGGTTATAAAACTCCACACACCAGAGAGAAGCGTTGAAAAATGGAAATAGGACACTTTGATGCTGCTATTTTGATGTTATGAGTTTGCAGACATTTTGATGTGGTCTAAAACAGAAAGTTTTAAACCCACAGCTTTTACATCTATTGTAAAATAATGTGAGCAGAAGACACTGTCAGCCCTTCCCTCATGCCCTGAAGTCCAAACCTATTTCCCTCATCTCCCCACACCCCTGTACCTTGATGCATTGCTGAGCTTCTGGCTGCCAAGCCTTGGGTTGGTTGGGGCACACAATTCTGCTTAGGGAGATACAGTTGTCTGAGCAGAGTTCCTTCCTAGCCATGCTGAGCTGAATAAGTTAATTAAAAATTTCCCAACGTGTTGGTCTACCTGAGTAGCTACGTCACTCCATATCTCCTGACATATAAAGAGTCTTGCAAGGGAGATATCAAGAGAAAATCTGGGACAGTTTTTGACTTAGAGTCTATTTTGTCTGATATATGTACAGTTACCCATATTTGCCTGGAATATCATTCTTCATTCTTTCATTTTCAGCCTCAGCCTACCCGTGTCCTTAAATCTTAAGTAAGTTTACTGTAGATAGTAGATAACATATAGTTGCATCTTGAGTCTCCCCAACCACAGCCACTGTATTTATTTTGAGTGGGGAGCTTAATACGTTTGCATTTAAAGTAATTATGAATAGGAAAGGACTTACTATTATCATTCTGTTAATTGCTTTCTGTCTGTTTTAGAGTTCTTTTTCTCCCCTCTCTTTTCCTCTCTTGGTACTTTTCTTTGCAGTTCATTGATGTTTTATATTAATGTTTCCCTCTCTTTTGCTTTTGAATATGTTTTATAGGTAATTTTTGAAGTCATCAAGGGGCTTATGTAAAATATCTTATTGTTATAATAGTCTATTAAAATCTGATAACAATTTAACTTTATAAGAGACCAAAAAGGACATTGTAGAATGGTAAAAATGTCAATTCACCAAGAAGATATAAAATTATGAGTATATATGTGACCAGCATCAGAACTTCTGAATATGTATGGCAAACATTGGCAAGACCAAAGGGAGAAATAGACAGCAATACAATAGTAGGAAACATCGATACTCCACTTTCAATTATGGATGGGACATTCAGACAGAAAATCAATAAGAACACAGTAGACTTGAACAACATTATAGACCAAATGGTCCTAACAAACATACAAAACATTTCACCTAATAGCAACAGAATACACATTCTTTTCAAGTGCATATGGGATATTCTCTAGGTTATATCATGTGTTAGTAATGGAACAAGCCTTAAACTTTTAAAGAAAATTGAAATTATATCAAGGATCTCTTCCAACTATAGTGGAATGACACTGGAAGTCCATAGTAGAAGGCAAACTGGAAAGTTTTCAAATATGCCAAAATTAAACAATACACTTTTGAGCAGCCAATGGGTCAAATAAGAAATCAAGAGGGATGTTAGAAAATATCCTGAGACACATCAAAACAAGCAAAAACTACCAAAAATCTATAGAATGCAGCAGAAGAAATTCTAAGAGAAGAGTTTCAGGCAATAAACACTTACCTTTACAAAAAAGAAGAAAAATCTCAAATATATAACCCATTTGTGCTTTAAGGCATTAGAAAATAAACAAACTAAGCTCAAACTTAGCAAAAGGAAGGAAATAGTAAATATTAAGGCAATAATAAACAAATTGGAGATTTCAAAGACAGTAGATAAATTCAACAAAACTAAGAGTTGTTTTTGAAGAAATAAACCAAATCAATAAGCCCTTAACTAGAAAAATTAAGGGTAAAAAATGAGAGAAAATTCAAATAAAATCAAATGAAGTAGAAGACATTGCAACCAATGCTACAGAAAATAATAAAAAGAAAAATAAATATAGCTACTAACACTTACATAACAAAAAACTAAGAAATAACCTAGAAAAAAATGAATTCATTTGTAGAAAAATGCAACCTACCATGATTAAATCCTGAAGACAGATTAACAGACCTATAACTGGTAAGAAGATCACACTAATGATTAAAAATCTCCAAACAACAACAACAACAGAAAAGACCAGGACCAGATGATATCACTGGTGAATCCTACCAAACATTTTAAGAAGAATTAATGCAAATCTTTCTCAAACTCTTCCAAAAGAAATTAACAAGGAATACTTTCAAACTCATTTTATGAGAACAGCATGATACTAATACCAAAAGCAGACAAATATACTACAAAAAAAGAAAACTATAGGCAAATGTCCTTGGTGAAAATAAATGTCAAAATCCTCAATGAATAGTGGCCAATTGTATCTGACAGAACATTAAAAGGATCATGCACTGTGACCAAGTGGGATTTATCCCTGGAATGCAAGGTTGGTTCAGCACTTGAAATCAGTTAATATGATATACTATCTCAACAGAATGAAGGATGAAAACTACATGATAATCTCAATGGATACAGAAAAAGAATTTGACAAAATTTAGCATTCAATTATAAGACAAAAACTCTCAACAAACTAGAAATAGAAGAAAAGTGCACCAACTTAATAGAAGTTTTCAGGTACACAGTTGATTTGTGCTAGGGCAGTGGGATAGGTTGCTGAGAGACCAAAGAGAATACCTAGAGGCTATATGTGAGACACAAGGCTTGTTTAAACCTGCTTATGGGGAAGTTCCAGTGGTGGCAGGCTGGACAAGCAGTAAAGTCCTTGCTGGTGTTTTGCCAGAAATCCAGTGGTGCCTGGCTGAATGAGTAGTACTTTCCTCTCCACAGCGCTGTGATCTGCGCCAGTTACTTCAGGGAAAGGGTCCTATAGACTGAGCTACACAAGTAGCGACAACACTAGCTTGCTTTTTTCCATTACATGATCAGCATTCCAAGGAATAGCTGTTTTGGTGTATGTCCAAAAAAGCAACTTTTACAGATAACACTAGTTTACCCTAGTTTCCAGTATGTGTGACAGAAAGAGTTAATGCCTTTCAAGATAGTACTTACTTGGACATTCTGGTTTGGGCCTACTTTCATTGTTCCAGACTCGGAGATTTCTGGAAAAAGAAAGGAGTGTTTAAAGGGTGTTATTTTGCAGTCCTTCTTTTATTTTCAAGGATGACATAAAGGGCATATATGAATCTCAAAGCCAATACCATATTCAATAGTGAAATACTGAAATTATTTTCTTATAGACCCAGAGGATGTTAAAGATATCCCCTCTCACCAGTGCTATTCAAAATGATACCAGAAGATCCTCTTAATTCTCCTTTTTGACGTGAGAGGAGGAAAGGAAGAAGTAAAATGATCTGTTTGTAAATGGCATGATATTATATACTGAAAACCCTAAATAATCCAGGAAAGAGTAGCTAAAATGATATTCAGTAGTTACAGGATACAAAATTAATACACAAAATCAGTAGCTATGTATATACACTAGCAATAAACCATCTCAAAAGAAAATTAAGAAAACATTTCGAATTGCAGGAGTATCAAGAATAATAACATATTTAGGAACAAACTTAACTGAGGAAGTAAAAGACTACTACATTGACAACTACAAAACTTTGATGAAATAAATAAGAGCCACAAGTGGAGGGACAAGTCATGATTGATGAATTGGATGACTTAATACTGTTAAAATGCCAATACTACCTTAAAAATTCTACAGATTGAGTGAAATCTCTATCAAAATGTCAAAGGCTTATTTTTTTTTTACAGAAATAGGAATAAAACAATCCTAAAATTCATATGGAACCATAAATGACCACATATGACCAGAAATAAATTCTTAATAGTAAAACAGGAGGCCTCACATTTCCTCTCTGCAAGACATATTACAAAACTATATTAATGAAACTAGTTAGTACTGGCATGAAGACAGAAATATAGACCAATGGAAGGAAATAGAAACCCTCAGAAGTATAATCCATATATATGCTTTATATCTTGAACAAGAGTGCCAAGAATACAAAATAGAAGAAAGATAGTCTCTTCCAAAAATGGTGTTGGAAAAACTGAATATTCACAGGCAAAAGAATGAATTTGGTGCCCTAGCATACATCATACACAAAAATCATCTGACAATTGAAGGCTTAAACAAAAAACTTAAAACTGTAAAACTGCTAAAAGAAAACACTGGGGAAAATCTTTGTGACATCAATCTTACTAATGATTTCTCAGACATAGCTCCAAAAGGACAGTCAACAAAAGCAAAATAGGTAAGTGGATTGCATTAAACCAAATGCTTCTGCACCTAAAATAACAACACCACCACCAAAATAGAGTGAAAGTAAATCAATAGAATGGGAAAATGTTTGCAAAACTTGTATCTGATAAAATATTAATATCCAAAATATATAAGGAGCACCTACAATTCAACAATGATATTAAGAACAATAAAATTAAAACAATTAAAATGAGTAAAGATCTGATTAGATATTTCTATATTGAATATATATAAATGGTTAAAGGTATATGAAGAGATGCTCAACACCAATGATCACTGGGAAAATTCAATCAAAACCACAATTAGATATCACTTTACACTCATCAGAATGGCTATTATAATGCAACCAAAAAATAACAAGCATTAGTGATGTTGTGAAGAAAAGGGAACCCTTGCATAGTATAAATGTAAAAAGGTGCATCCACTCTGAATAAAAATATGAAAGTTCTGCCCCAAATCAATATGGAACTGTCATATGATGCAGAAATCCCATTTTTGAGTATTTATCCAAAAGAATTGAAATCAGATTCTCAAAATGTTATCTACAATCCAAAGTCTACTCATTGCAGCATTATTCATCACAACCAAGATGTAGAAACAAACAAAATATACATCAACAGTATAATAATTAAGGAAAATGTGGTATATACATACAATGGGATATTATTTAGCTTTACAAAGAAGAAAAGCAGGCCATATAGAACAGTATGGATTAAACTTGAGTGCATACTAAAATAAATTTATCATGGAAGAACAAATACTACATAATTACACTCACTGAAGGCATCAAAAGTAGTTAAACTCATAGAGACAGAAAGTAGAGAGATGATTGCCAGAGCTAGAGAGAGGGAGAAAGGGGGAGCTACTGAATGTGAATAAACTTTCAGTTATGTAAGATGAATAAGTTCTGTAGATCTTCTGTCCAACGTTATGTCAATAGTTACAATACTGTATTATGCATTTGAAAATTTGTAAATGAAATAGGTCTTATATTAAATAAATGTATAATACCACAATAAAAACAAAAACAAAAAACAAGAAACCTATGGATCACATTGAAGTTGGCTTTTCTTTTTTGCAGGAGAAATGTGGCATGCTGCAATGGAAAGATCCTCAAGAGGCTTTGAGACTGTAAGGGTATAAGTCTTACTTCTGCTTCTTCCTACTTCTGAGTCATTTAGAAAGCTACTTTATCTTTCTGAACATCAATATCTTTAACCTGCAAAATGGAAATAAGGTGATCTGAGTTTTAGTTAGCTTCTGTGTTGCTATGACCAAATGTCCTCACAAAACAACTTAGAGGAGGAAGTTAATTTTAGCTCATGATGTCAGAGGTTCAGTCGATTTTTGGTTGATTCCACAGGCCTGGGCCTGAGGTGATGAAGAACACCATGGTGGGAGTTTATGTTGGAGGAAAGCATCTGAAGACACAGCAATCAGGAAGCAGAGAGCTCTGCTCACCAAGGGCAAAATAGGAACCCCAAAGACTCTCCCTTAGTGACATACTTCCTCTAGCCACAACCTACCTACCTACAATTACCACTCAGTTAATCCACACCAATGGATTCATCCACTGATCATATCATACCTCTGATAGTCTAATCATGTCACCTCTAAAAATTGTAAAAATCAAAAGCAAGATACATATATGCAGTATAAAATGGCACAGAGTAAACATTTCCATTCCAAAAGGGAGAAAGAGGCCCCTAGGAAAAAGGGATGAGACCAAAGAAAGACTGAAATTCAGCTGGGCAAACAAGTTCTGCAATTCCTTGTTCAACTTCTGGCTCACATGGCATCATGATCTTCTGTCCATAGGGCTTGTGTAGCTACCCCTCTATAGCGTTCTGGTTATAGCTCACATGGCTTCTCTCTTGGCATTTTTGTACTTGATTCCTGAAGCTTTCCTTGGCAGATGTCCTAAATTAAGGAAATCTCTTAATATCGGGTTTCTCCATTGAAGCTTTGCTTCCTTCCTTCCTTCTATTTATTTATTTATTTATTTTTGGTACCAGGGATTGAATTCAGGGGCACTCTACCACTGAGCCACATCCCTATTCCTATTTTGTATTTTATTTAGAGACAGGGTCTTACTGAGTTGCTTAGCCCTTCGCTTTGGCTGAGACTGGCTTTAAACTCCCTGTCCTCCTGTCTCAGCCTCCTGAGCTGCTGAGATTACAAGCATGCACCACCACGTCCAGCTTGCTTCCTTCCTACACCTTCATGCCTCACACTCTGAGGACAGCCCACAGGAACTCCATCCCTGCTACACTTTGCCTAGCCTCTCAGGCATTCATTTAAAGTCCTGTTGTAAGTCTCCATGACTACCTAAGTCTGATATCTTGGATTCCTGCAGAATGAACAACATGTGGTTGATGCCAAGGTCTGTTGCCATCTCCAATGGTATCCAAGCCTCATGGGATCATGGCTGCAGTAGTCTCTGAGTGTCTGGGCAGCTGATTATGGTGAAAAAACTTCTTAGGCAACCTTGTGTAAGCAGGGTGCTCCCCTGGTCTCTTTTCAAGTGAATTTTTACTCTTACACTCTTGAGCCTGAGATGTGTATGGTCTTGCCAATTTCTGGGAAGTCCTCAAGCCATCATTCCCATTGTCTCTTTGCAAACAACTTAGCAAGACTTTAGTGGCTGTAATCTCTTTAACAACCACAACTTCCTTAGCCCCAGTTTCAAACAGTCTTCTGTCCAAACTGCAAGTTTTTCGAAGATTTATGCTCTGTTTTCTACTCCTGATAAGCATAGTAACTTGGTTAAAAGCTGCTAGCAATATCCATGCCACCACCTGAATGCCATACTAACTAGATATTTCTTCCATCAGATTAATTAGTCCATCACCTTTATATTCAACCTCACAGAAACTTTAGGGCATGGGCAAAATGTTGATAACTTCTTTGCCAGAACATAACATCAATGACCTTTTGTCCAAATTTCTAGAAAATTGCACATAATTCTCATCTACATTTATAAAGATCCTGATAGCATTCTTAACAGTTTGACTTAGTGCTGTTAGGAGGGTCTCATCATTCCTAGATCTGGACAACTGGATCCTGGGGTCATCCCATAGCATCTGAAGCTAGTGTATAGGTGGGAATGGATGAAGTTATTCAGAAATTTTCATAGTGAGTTTTGAGGGAGTTGGTGAGATAGCAAAAAACTCTTAGGAAAAAAGTCAATTGATGACTTCAGAATAAACATATCCTTTAAAACATTCAGGATATAAAATATTAATGGAACCAGTGCTTGGCCCCAAAAGCACTGAGATTTTTATTGATGCCCAAACACTTGAAAAATAGTTAAGCAATGTTTAACGACCTGGAAAAGCAGAACTATTCACCCAATCATATGTTATTTGTGAAGTGCTTGGAAGAGTCCCTGAGAGAACAGCACATCTGCAGGGACTCCATTAAGAAAGGTCCCCTTGGAGTTTCTTTTAAAGGGAGTGGGAAGGAAAAGCTGAGTGTGTCTCATCAGGGAAATGAGAAAATCATGGAAGTGTTTCCATATTGCACTGAGTTGCATTAGTCACTCTCCTGGAAAAGGTTCCAGTGTTGTCAGCAAACCAGCAAAAGAAAATGTCTAAAATCTAAAGAGTACAGGCTGCATTGTAATGATTACCATGCAGGGGGGCTCTCTCACCTGCTTTGATAAAGGAACAACAAGAGCTATCAGAGTTGCAGAAATACTTATCAAAGTTAGGATACACGGCCCTCCCAAATTGTCAGTGAAATGGCTTAAAAAGGACAGAACAAGAGGGCTGGGGATATAGCTCAGTTGGTAGAGTGCTTGCCTCCCATGTAGAAGGCCCTGGGTTCAATCCCCTGTACCACATGGTAAAAAAAAGTGTAGGACAAGAGACGAGCTTTGAGAATCTATCATGTTCCTGGCACTGTGCTGAATGTTTTCATACATTTTCATCTTAATATTAATTATTATAAAGCATACTGTATTTTATAAATTAGAAAATTGAAGGTAAAGGTGTTGGGTAAATTGCTTAAGGTCATACAGTTGATAAATGGCAGTGCCTTGATTTGAATCAAGTCTACTTTATTCTAAAACCCATGTTTAAACAATGATAATGACATGATGTATTCTTCTTTTCTAAAAATCTGAACATTATTCTAAGTAGACATTTCTCAAAAGAAAACATACAAATGCTCAGTAAGCATGTGAAAAAAGCTCAGTTTCACAAATCATCAAAGAACAGCAAGTAAAATTGCAATGAGATATTACCTCACACCTGTTAGAATGACTGTTCTATAAAAGATGAGAGAGAGTAAGTATTGGTGAGGATGTGCAGAAAAGCTGACACTTATGCACTGTTGGTTTGAAGGTAAATATGTGCACTATTATGAAAATATTTTCAACAATGACTATACTAAAGTGGAAGTTCCTCAGAAACTAAAAATAAAGCTACCATAAGATCCAGAAAGCTTATTTGTCTGTGTACATATCAAAGGAAAACAAAATCAGTATGGTAAAGAGATACTTCCTCTTCATGTTCAATGCAGCTTTCTTCATAATAGCCAAGATATGGAATCAAACTAAATGTTCAGCAACAGAAGAATGGATAATAAAATGTGGTGTATATACATAATGGAATGCTGTTGAGTCATGAGAAAGAATAAAATCCTTCCATTTGTGACAACAGGGATGAAAATACAGGATATTACATCAAGTGAAATAAACCAGGCACAGAAAAACAAATATCGTGTGACCTTGCTTATGCACGTAATCTGAAACCATTGAAGTAGACACTAGAGTGAGGGTTGCCAGGGCTTAGGGGGTAGGTTGGAGCTAGAGAGATGTTTGTCACACAGTACACAGTTTCAGCTAGGAGGAATAAGTTCAAGAGATTTGTTGTAGAGTAAGGTGACTATAGATAACAACAATTCATTGCATTCTTGAAAATTGCCAAGAGAATAGATTTTAAGTGTTCTTGCCACAAAAAATAAGTATGTGAGTTAATGCCTATGGTCATGAGCATGATTGATTCATTCTAGTGTGTGTGTACACATGTGTGTGTGTGCATGTACACATGTGTGTATAATAAATAAATAAAGTTAGGATAGCTATTAGTTTCATTTAAGTTCAGGCAAAAATATTTTTTAGAAAATATGCTTAACAAGAGTTATTTTTTAAAAAATAATACCAATAGAAATAGATGTTAGGATGGAAAATGAATAAAACAGTATGGAATTACTGTTAAGACTCATGTACAAAGGTCTTTTGTAACATTGGACATACTCTGGAATTTAATGGGGGACAATTTAGAGGACCCATGAACCTCTTGATATAGCATTCAAAATTTTATAAATAGGTGATTTGGGAGAAAAGAGCCTAAAACATTCATCAGATTTCCGAAGTGAGTCTGTGGTTATAAAAACATATTTAAAAGTACTGAGGATCTAGTAGTACTATCCCATAGCCTTAATACTGGAGCAAAGTAGCATACAGATGAATTTCACCACAGTACAAATAGGAAAGGGGTCCCTTTTCTTCATTTCTTCAAATCGCTCTCTAATGTCTCCTTTGGGCAAAGCTTAGTAGGAATTCAGTTGAGAAAGGAGTCTGGGAAATGTAGTTTGTCAAGTTCCTATTTCCTGTGTAACATATAGTAGAGTATATGAAAGTAGAATTTGGTAAATAACTTCCATGGTATGCATCTTGGTGTTATGATAGGCCCATAGTAGGGATTTCTTTATATGTTTGGAAGCATCTCCTCAACATCCTTGAATTATTGTATGAGTGATCCTGTGATTTTGAGGAAGATTGAAAGGACCCACATCAAACCTGAACGCCATTATGGTCCTCTGCATGTTTTCAGACATCCTCCTGACATTTTCTTAAGGATCCACATCAGGACAAGTGTTAGTACTTCGGTGGTCTAATGGGAATTAGGCACGGGGAAGTACTGTCATCATTCCAATGAGTTAACTAAGGCTGTGAATGCCGGAAGTTAGACATAAGCATTTCAAGTATCCACGGGATCAAGGTTGAAGGTTGGGCATAACCTTTTTTGAGTGGAAAAGAGAGAATGAGAGAAGAATCTGAAGATTTAAGATAAGTCCAAAGAAAAGGCAATTGTCCTTGCAACACTCATACCAAAGGCCTCATGGGAAGCAAATATGCTAGTCATAAATCTAACCAGGGCTCTGAACTCTCTCTGAAAAATGAAACCAGAGTCAGCCAGATCTGACTGACTTTTGGAACTTTGTGTTATTATAGAGAGACTCAAATCTTCCATGTAAACCAAAGTAGTTTCTTTTTAATAACTCTCAGCTCCCATTAAGACCAAGAGTGTTAAGCCCATAGATAGGTGTGGGCTACTGAGGACGGAACTCAGCAGGTGGAGTCCATTGGCCAGGAGAGCTCTCCATGGTACTGACCTTAGTAGCACATATAGGTCTATACAGGGCCCCAATGCTGCCCTGTTGGTTTCTTAGTTTCTACATTTACTCTCCCTACTCTGCTATGTCTGTTATTATCCTTCCTTAAATGCTTAGTCTTTTTATTGAACTTTATTGATAATAAAAAAAATTATATGTGTTTATAATTTTTAAAAGGCCTTACTTTTATTAACACAAAACCATCCCATTTAGCCAGTGATGTCGGGAATGATGCTTTCGCTTTTCTTTACAGGGAAGGAAATTGAGGCTTCAAGGTTATGTGACATGATTAAGGACATTATTTTCAATGACTCATCAGGGTCTTCAACTCATTGGTGTTTCCGCTTTATGTGGTCGCTTTAGGGACTAAATTGCTCATCTTATAACTTATGGCTTCTCAGGTCATTACTATAAGTAATTGTAATAGATATATGTAAAAATAATCTATAGTTTAAATTTATTTGGGCAACATTAAATACTGTTATCTCCATCTATGTAATTAATAATGCATATTTGAATATTAAAAACTCTTAAAAACATCTCTAGCTTTTTCTTTGACCCAGAATTTTCCCATTTTCAACCACAGATCTTTTCTTTGTATGGAGTACCTGCTTACATCAAATGCAATACTATCATTTCATAAAACACTGGGGAAATATTGCCTCATCCCCTATCCTGACCCCTGACTTTTCTAAATCAAAATGTATCTTCTCCATAGACTGTCACACAACTGCTGGTTGTATTCAGGCAAGGTTCGTGGGTAGCTGGGGGAATTTTCAAATTGCCACATGTTTCCACACCAGGGTTATCCTCTGCCAAAGTTTAGTGACCGGGGAGAATTATTTTATTATTGACTAGAATTAATCTGTAGAAAGATATCCAAGATTGATGATCCAAAGTGATTTGTCTATCTTGGAGCCTATATTTTGCTTTTAAATTGCAAGCTTCTAAAAACCTTGTGGCCATGTATTATTTATCAGACTCTGTGCCCTCAATAGCTCCTTTCTATAAAATGGCCATCTTTGAGTCATGTTACTTGTGGTGTGGTGATTATTAGTCACTGCTCAGATTGAGAAATGTTAAGAAGAAATTAATTAGATAATGCAGCTGGAGAGAAAACAGAAAAATAATGATGGGCAATGGTAAGAAAACATGGGGTACTTTTCACCCAGTAAGAATGCAGAACTTCTAACACTATTTAAAAAAATATCTTCTGTATGTTCTAAGTCACTTGGATTTTGACAAAAAGAAATGTGCAGGTATTCCTTGAACAATCATTTTGTCCTGGGCATTGTGCAAGAGGGTGTGGAGGATGAATAGAGTTAATTCCTTGCCTTAAGATGCTTGTGCTCTAGTAATTGGGAGTGAGGCATGCACCTACATTGCTCATTTACTCTATAAAACAAACTGATGTATAAACCACACAAGGGGAACAAAAATTCTTTTGAGGTGGTGACCTGGGAATGCTTCATAGAAGAGACATTTACATTGTGATTTGAAGATGAAAATGAAATCTCTCCCTGTTTCCCTGACCCATACCATTTCTGTCACTCTGCCATTTGCTCATTACTTTCTAGCCTCAGTGGCCTTCTCTCTGGCTCCCACCTCAGCACCTTTTCACATGCTATTTCCTGTGCTTAAAATCCTTATTTCCTTCTTTGCATCTAGGTGATTCTACTTGCCTCTAAAGTCTCAGGTTAAATGTTTCTCCTTAGAGAAGCTTTCACGATCCATCCTTCTCCAATATAAATGACATCTCCTGAATTGTTTTTCTCATCAAATTCTGATGATTTTGTTTATGATAGCATAGTTTTTACTTCTGTATTTTTGTACACATTTATTTATTTATTCTCTACATCATTTTGTTCAGTGCTATAGGTCCATATATCTCTTTCAGGGACTTGTACCCAATAGAGGTTCAATAATAATTTTTAAAGTGAATGAATGAAAGCAAATGCGGCATCGAGAGGTAAATGAGAATCCTGAGCACAGTGCCATTGATGCAAAACTAAATGATGTGCATATGATTGTCAGGTTCTTAACTGTATGGGGGACCCAGCTCCTTCTCCAACCCGGAAGAGGAGGAGCTCAACTGCATGTAAGGATAAAAGCATGCTTCAGTGTGTCAGTCATCTTTTCATCACTGATCAAAATAAGCAATTTAAGGAGGCAAAGTTTATTGGGGGCTCGCAGTTTCAGAGGTCTCAGTCCATTGATGGCTGACTCCATTGCTCTGTGCCTGAGTTGTGGCAGAACATCCTGAAGGAGGGGTGTGGCAGAGGGAAGCTGCTCACCTCCTAGCAGCTAGGAAGCAGAGAGGGAGGGGAAAAGGGCCTTAGAGAAGATGCACTTTCCAAAGCATGCCCTCAGTGACCTACCTCCTTCCTCCAGCCACCTGCAGTTACCACCCAGTCAGTGCATTCAAACTAGGATGGACTGATAGGTTACAGCTCTCACAGTCTAATCATTTCACTCCAAGCATTCCTAGAAGTAGGCAGGAACTTTGGGGGTCACCTCATATCGAAATCACATTAGGTTATGTGCAAGAAGGTGAGAGCATTCCTTGAAGCAAAGCAATCCCTGACTCTTAATAGCATTTAAAAAAAATTTCCCTTTTCGTTCCGGCAGCTGAGGTGGACAGCCACTCCTGGGCTTTCCTCCTTCAGAGAGGCCCTTTCAGTCTGGAGTGAGGACTGTGTGTTAGGAGCCCTTCTCCTTTGCCTACGGTGTGTGACTTTTTTCAACCTTTGCTTTCTATGACTCTCAATTCCCTCAGAATGTTAGGACATCAGTGGACAAGATTATTATGTGGGCCTGGGCCAAGGGACCACAGGCAGACTTGAGCCTGCTTTGAATGGACATTTAGGCTCAAAGTAGATGAGAAGTTTCATGATTTACATTGAGTTCAGCATAGCTCACCAGGGCTGGGTGTCCACACAGGATCTGGGAGCAAGTTTGTATAAGAGAAGAATGATCATACCTGACATGAATTGAGCTCTGATCAGGGGTCACACTCTGTGCTAAGCACTTTATAAGCATTTTCTAACTTAATCTTTCCACTAATATCCTGTGAGGTAGGTCCTATATTAATTGCATTTTACTGAGAAGTCATGCTCTGAGAGATGATATTGCTCCCACACTATAAGGGTGGTGGAATTTTGGGGCTCTGCAGCTAAAGCCCTTAGCCTACTGCCTATCTATCTCTGGAACCTGAAACCAGGCTGGCAAGCTCTTGAAGAGATTCCAGGCATATCTTACTCTCTCTCCTGACCTGAGGAGCAGGACCCCTTGCTTGTCCCCAAGAGGTGGGTGTGCTAAGGTGTACTTCGTAAGACTATATTGGAGGATTTGAAATGTTAAGCTAAGAAATCTGAACTTTAGTCTTGAGAAAATGGAGCATGTAAGGTTGTTTGAGCAAGCAAATGGTATGCAGGATATGAAAGGGGCAGGAAGTGGCAACTGGGGGGTGGGCAATTTAGTAAACAGACAGCAAGGTACAAAGGGAGCTTGAACCAAGGCTGCTGGTTCAAGGAGCCTGAACCAAGGTTGTGGTAAAGGAGAGGGATTGAGGAATCACTTGAGGGTAGAGCTCACTACCAGTGACTGGAGTGGAAAGAGCTGTCTATTTCCACTTAGTGCTGAAATACGCATCCTTCCATTCCCAGCCACAGACTGCCAGTTGGCAGATACACTTTTAATGATGGGTCGGTATTTATTTAACATTCTCCCTTCACCAAGAAATATGAATTGGCTCCATCTATGAACAAACTTGAGTTCCTGGGGTTTTCTTATTTATAAGGCTGCTGTTAAGAAATCATGGTTAGCATTAAAAAATATTCCATCCCATGTATGTGATGCTGTGTATGCTGCTGTCACACCCCCGTGTACGAGGCCTTGCTAATTTTATCTTTACAACATGCTGTGATCAACTTTGCTCACTGAAGGATTATTTTCTACCCAACTCTCCGAAGAATTTTAGGGACAAGTTTAATAGAGAATTGAGGCAGACTTTAACAAATTAAAATGAGAAGAGAATAAATATTTCTCAGTTGAGCTCCTTGACTAACACAGTGCTGAACAAATTGTTTATGCCATCCATTTACATCTTTATCTCCACACCAACATATAGTTGTTTTTTGTTGTTATTATTCAATACATGAATGAATTTAAAAAATGAATATACCTACTAGGATTAGGTATTCAATTTGATTCTGAATTCTCTGATAGCTGGGAGTAAAAGGGAAACACAGTATACAACACAGTCCACATTATGTGACTAAAGAGAAGATAGATTTGTTTTTTTTTTTTTTTTTTTTTTTGTACTGGGGGTTGAACTCAGGGGCACTTGACCACTGAGCCACATCCCCAGCCCTATTTTGTGTTTTATGTAGAGACAGGGTCTCACTGAGTTGCTTAGCGCCTCGCCGTTGCTGAGGCTGGCTTTGAACTCGCAATTCTCCTGTCTCAGCCTCCCTAAGTGCTGGGATTACAGGCTTGAGCCACCGCGCCCGTTGGACAAGCTTTCAGCATAGCATGGAATTCAATGAAGAACTCATTTTAATGGACCTTTTGATAAGAAATCTTGAGGTAA